>JAUMJK010000907.1:600000-865000 GCA_033558105.1 Coccyzus lansbergi
GGGTGTTGGGACCTGGTTTCTGTCCCTACCACCGATGTTGGTGTGTGGTCTTGTTTTATTCTTTCCCCGTGGTGTTTGCAAGCTCTCCTCTGTGCAGGCAGAGGAAGGTGCAGTGTGGGCAGTGCAAACTGTGTTGTCTTAGTCTCGGTTGGCATCTTGAAAGTGCTAATGCAATGCAAATTATCATTTAATCAAAATTGGATATATTAATGTTCATTAGGAAAAATTTCTTCACAGAAAAAGTTCTCAAGCCCTGGAATGGCTGCCAAGGGAGGTGGTTGAGTCCCCGTCCCTGGAGGGGTTTAAAAGGTGGGGAGATGAAGTGCTTTATTAGTGGACAGGTACAGTTGGAGTTGGTGATCTCAAAGGTCTTTTCCAACCTAGTGATTCTATGATTCTATGTTTTGTCACATAATTCCAATAGATGACATCAGTTTGTCAGTGAGAAGGCAGGATGCCTCCTCTGTGCCTTCAAGGGACTCTGGCCTTCTGGCTAGCTGTTTCTCATCAAGGGCTGCCTGTGCAGTTGTGGGAGCACTAGTTTCTGGATAACTTGTGCAGAAGGATGACTGGATTAGCTGTGTTGACTCGTTTATACCTGCAACACCATGAAAGACACAAGGTTGTCTTCTATTTGGTTGTCTGGCAAAAAGCGATTCTGAACAAATAGTTGATGATGTCTTTTGATAGGTGACTATATCTCTTTTTCTCACTCCCTAGTACTGCTCCTCTTCCTGTGCCTTTCCCATTGGTCTCCCTATCTTATTGTTTGATGAATAGTGATGGTAGATCACAGGGTGGAGTAAATTTATGACAGTTTGAAACACATTTTAGGTGATCTGACCATGTGGTTGCGGCTAGTGAATTAAAATCAGGCAACAATGACCTTGTGCAGAATGAGCACCTGCCTTGCCACATGTTATCCTAGTGTGCTCTGTCTAGTCATTGCTTGTTTTCCGCTTGGATTTCCTAATACCAGCCTAGCTCATGAATATCTGTGCTGAGTCTGCGTATTAAGTATCATGACAAGGGATGATCATACAAGACCATTGTAGATGTCATCTGAAAGCTGCCAAACTCCATGTTCTCTGTACTCCCACCCCAGCCCGTTCAAGACTGGGAAGACGATGGCTGTGCATGCACCTGGAAGGTCATATTGCCCAATCTGACCAGTATGGTGCTGAGGGGCATGTTTTAGTGATTGATAGGAATTGTTGGACTTGATGATCCAGTGGGTCCTTTCCAACCTAGTGATTCTATGATTCTATGATCTGGCATGTTGCTGCTGCAGCAGCTCCTGTGGACCAACAGGGAAAGGTTCTTCTGGCTCTCTGGAGGGGAGCAAGAGGGGTCATACTGGTTCCCCCTCCTCTGTCCTCTAAAGGAGCTGGAAGACCCATTCCCAGTGGATGCTTTTGTCATTGTATGGAGCAGTGCATGCACTGGGTTAGCTTGTGTGTATTTGATTTACTCTAAAGAGAAGAAATCCCTTTTTATCCTGCACTCCATTTTTGTTCTTGCTTGGCTGCCATTACCTGCTGCTTGCTCCTCCTGTATTTTGCAAGCTATGCATGGCCAAGCTGGGACAAAGCACAAGCTCCATAATGCTTTCCCTTCTCCCTCTCCTGCATGTCCTTGTAAGAGCCCTAGAGAGAAAGAATCACTGTGTGAGCACAGAGCAGTGACTGGAACATCTGCCCAAGCCAAAGAATAAGCAGATGTAGTAATTTTTGCAAAGCTGCTGAGGGTTTGAGAGAATGGGAATGACAGATGAGGACCTTGCTGTCTAAGTCCTACTGGTGGACTATGTGGTGACACATGTTGGGGTGTCCTGCTTCTGGGTGTTGCTGCCCCAGGCAGAGCAGCCCCTGCAGCTGTGGGCAGGGCAGGTGGTGTTCCCTGTTGGGACAACTCTCCTGGCTGTCTTTGCAGACCTGCTGATGGGAAAGGAGAGGAAGGAAGCACAACCAGTGCCTGCCCCAGTTGCTTGACATCACCTGCCAAGGGCAGAGGCAGCACAGATGCTGCTGGTCAAGGGCATCTGCCTTTGGAAGGGCACAGAGATCCTGTGCAGGGAATCGGCATCTGCTGAGCCTGTCTGGAAGGATTGGCTGGTTGAGGTTAGCAGAAGCAGAAGTTTCTACAGCAGGTGTACCAAGCGACAGCTCAAATTGGCCTCGAATGCTGGAAACCAGTTTTCAGCCTGGGCAAGTCTCCATCTGTATCCATTCTGTGCAGCTACTAGTCATGGTAAAGAGCAGGGATGTGACTCTCCCGAGGCCTCTCTTCTAGAAGGTAAAGCACGATAGGGAAGCTGATAGCTCAACTTGACCTTATAAGGTATCTAAGGAGAAAAGGAAACACAGGGCCCACACATTTAAAGATAAAGCAGGGTATGTGTGTGCCATTTCCTCAGCAACTGAAGCTGTTGCAGTGTGATCTATCTGCAGTTTATGTCTTTCTTCAATAGCACTTTTACTAAGGGGATGGTTGGGAAGAACTGTTGCTGTATAATAAACTTACAGAGGAGGTCAGATTTGAGATAAGAATGTAGTTTTTCTTGTTTAGTTCATGTTCTCTCAGCAAATTCTTAATTTTTCAGGTTTGATACTTTTGTTTATGTCCATGTGGCTTCTACTTTGAACTCTAGATCAGATATACACTGTCATTATCCTTAGGTTTTTCATTTTTCACTTTTCATTACTCACTTCTTTCATGTCTATAGTCTTTTTTTAATAATTCCCCCTCCTATTTTATGTCCCCTTACCCCCAAAAGGTAAGCACTGGAATTTTTGCACTGTTAAACCCAAGCATTATTTCTGCCACAGTGCCTTTTTTTTATACCCTGTTAGTTGTTTAGTCGCAGATTTCTAGACATTTTTTTCTCATTTGCAGTACCTTATTTTAATGCTCTTTAGATTTGGGTGCTTTGCAGGCAGAAATCCATGGAAAGTGTGGGCACTTAGCACCTACAAACTTGAGTACCTTACGTCTCAAGGTGAACAGTTAGAAACTAAAGTAGTTGGAAGTCTGGAGAGCTTTTGGAAAATGTTATCTCCCTCGCAATTTATCTTCTGATTTGCAAGATTGGGGTAATTCTGCTATGGGAAGTCGCTGTGAACACAGTGAATTAGTTTGCTTGCTCATAGGTGGTCAATTTTTTGTACTCTTGCAATTCAGAATGACAATCCCAATCATTAAAACTCAGTGCATGTGTGCTTGATATTAAACAAATTGGATAGCTCTGAGATTGTTTATTTCTTCCAAAGATAGAAGGAGGAATTGAACCAAAGCTGTTTGCAGCCTGGTGTGTTTCAGCTCAAGGCTGCTAATGACGCATCCTTGAAACACAGAGCATCAGCAAGTCCTTTGTACTTTACTAATATTTTTTCCTGCAGTAACACGAGAGCAATTACAGCTTGGAAGAATGGGAGCTGGAAGACTGGAGGAGATGAAAGAATTTGAAGAGGAAAACAGGATTTCGTGAAGTGAAGGCAGGGATTGTATAGGGGAGGATGCAGGAGCAAGCATCTGTAGACAGTTGGCACTGACAAATGCTTTTGGAACATACAGGAATGTGGAAAGAGAGAGGTAGAACAGCTGCACATGTGTGTATGTTTTATGGAAAAAGGAAACAAGCAATGTGCTCATGAGGAAAGGAGCAAAAGAAAGAAATGAATTCAAAACAATTTTCAGGAATGGGTATAAACTATAGTGCAGTTGATGTAAAATTCACTGCCTTGCTAGTGACTCCAGGGAGGGCAAAATTGCTGTTGCTGCCTGCCTGCCATTCCAGCCTGTCCTCCCTTCCCTATTTTATCTTTTGATCTATAGTCATAAGAAATTGGCCTTCCTAAGAGCAGGTCATGGGACTTGGCTGAGGGATTAAAACTGAGTCTCTGACCTCTGCACATATTGTAATGCTTGTGAGTCATTGACTCATCCTCTGTATTGGCAGGTTGATGGATTCCTAACTAGGTTGTTAGTGGCATCTTGATGTTGCTGCCCAAGATGTGCCTTTTGTGTTTAAACTCTGACTTGGAGAAGCAAGTTCATTTCAGGCTCTTTGTGTTTCTCTCCTCCTCCTTTTCTCAGCTTTTACTTCTTTAAATGTAGACTTCTTTTGACAGATCATCTCCATGGTAACTAACAGGACCGTGCTGCCTACAGAAATTGTAGTAATAAAGTGGTTGGTTTTTACACATGATGAAAAGATGATGAAGCACAGTGATAGGTGATAAAGACACAGGTAATTGCTCTAGAATAATATTGCTGCCAAGAAGATGACTGAACTCCCACACAGAAGATGAACAGATGGTGTATTTATTGAAATTCATAGGCTGCGAGAAGAAAAATGTAATTGATGGCTGTGTAGGTTTTGTTTCACTTTACTATATACTGAGCAGAGCTGGGAGAGCAGAGAACCAGCAGATGGAGCCCGTATGCAGAGCCACTGTGTTTCCTCACTGGAGAACTTGGCTTTTTGCTTGAGTGCTGAACTCCAATCAGAGCCATAAAAGCAGCAGAACCACTAATTGCTCTGATGCATTTCGCGATCTGTCACACAGCCCTGTTTTATTTTAGAAAGCGTGTAACACTTCTGTAAGAACAGTGGTGGTAAATTATACTAGCGTATTGGGAAGATCAAAGTAGAAAGTGGAAAAGCAAATACTTGCAAAACTTGTGCTTGGAGAAAATTTTCCAGGACCAAGTGCGTTTGTGTTAGTAAATGGCAGCTGTAGCTTGTTTGCTAACCTTCTTGCTGGAGACTCTGTACTGGTAGGACAGTCTGTTGTACAGAATCTACTGGGACGCAAAGGCAGAGTATTTGCCTCTGATTACTCTCTCTGCATTTTCAAGTTTAACATAAGACTGGTCAATTTGATACTGAGGCTCACGTGAAAATGTTGTCTGCCTGTGTGTGGTGGTTCTATGGATCTGGTGTGAATGGCTGCGTTGCCTCTTTGTGGTGTGGTACAGTCGTCCTAAGTGGGGACTGCTCTGGCATCCTCTGCCACAGGGTTTAGTGCATTCAGATTCCAAAAAAAAGATTACTTCAGTGCTGCCAGAAGAACAGAAATGTCTGTGGATGTTGTTGTCTGAAAGGTCTTTCTCTGAGAGGTGCAAATAATCCTGTTTACAACAAGGAGTGCCAGCTCTGGAGCATAAAGATTTTTGCCTGTGTGTAAGAAATGCTAACAGTTGGCAAAAATACTGCTGGGAGAAACCAGTTGAGCTAAAGTGCTGGTGGCAGACTGCTGCCTTCCCTGGGGTGCTCACAGCTACTCTGCTCTCAGCAGCTTTAGCACCCCTGTTGAGTCTCTGCTAACTCCCATAGTACCATGATTTATTGGTGATAATGTCTGGGTGCGTTTAGTACATCATATGATTCCCTCTTCCTCTACAGCCTGGTGCTACTTTATTGATTGTATAACTCATTTTCTCATCAAGTTCGGTAAGGAAACCACTTCCCACTTGGGTTTACATCCAGCTGCACCTACTCGCATATTGACTACATTTGTAGGAGTTGCATGCAAGGGGCTTTGAGAAGGCGTATAAATAAAAGAATAAAAGGTTCTTTGTCTTACAATGGTAGTGTCAATGAGAATGAAAATAAATATGTAGGCAGCACAGTAGAGACTCTCTAGGACACTTTGCCCTAGGGAAGAAAGTAAAAGTTGCGGGTTCATCACTTGACAGTGTTTGCGTCAAATTCCCCCTTCTTTTTATTTCTTCCCTCCAGATTGGCAGGGCCCCCACATCTTCTGTGGCACCTGAAAAATCTGATTTGCATGCAAATTGCTTGCGTTTAGATTAAAACATTGCTGTCATTCTCTTTTTTTCAAACTTCTTTCCTTTTCCCTGCAGAAAAGGAGGAGTAGAAAAAGTTCCTTAAGTGATACATCTTTTCCGCACAAGATTAAACAGAATTGTGCTGGAAGTGGAAAGACGTGCTTTTTTGAGATCTGTCATCCAGCCAACAAACAGAGCATTAAGTTCGAGACGCCAGAGAGATATTAATAAAAGAAAGATAGGAAAGGAAGGGAAGAGCGTGAATCTGAGCGCCGAGACTGGCCTACCAACTGTATCCAAACAGTTACTTGGGTGCGTAAAGAATGATTTGAGCCATGTTAACACAACTTGGTGACTGTCATTGTGGTGACTGATTCCTGATGAGCCTCCTGATTTATTTTCAGTGGTGGTCTTTCCCATTGCTAGATCCAGGCACCTGAGAGGCCCTGCAGACCTTGCTGGGGGAGCTGGCAGTGTCTGAGGGACTTAGGCAGCCTGGTGAGGTGCTCTGGAGAAAATGGTATAGGGCATCCTTCAAAGGACAAGCTTGCTTGAGATAGAGTTGAATGCGTTAGCTTGAACACAGAGTCATTAGATGTTTTGTGGCCTGGGTGCTGCCAACTTCTCTCTATCAGGCTGCCTTTGTTTGCTGCCCAGCTGATGGCCTCTTTTCTTCCTCCACCCCCCCGTTTCATTCCTCTCTGCCCTTCACCACTAATTGAATGTTTCAAGCAAAGCTGGTCAAAACATTTTTATTCAAAACTGATTTTCCTGGCAGCTGAGCTTGGCAGCAGCAAAGAAAAAGGTAAATAAAAAGACTGTCATTTTTCTGGAAGAAGTTATTGTTTTCAAAATTGGAAGCTGTTCTCACCCTGTTGGAGGGGAGAACCTTTACAATTGCTTTCTCCTTTTTCTACTTTACTTTTTCTCCCTTCTTTTTTCCCTCTCCGTTCTTCCTCCTCATCACTTTTTTACCTACTTGGCTGTGTGAAAACTGCTGGAAAGGTCAAGGGAATCTAGGCTGTAGGGAAGACTTCCTATCCAAGTTGAATGTTTTTCTTCAACAAAATAATTCAATGTTTTTCAATCTCCCTGCCCCCCAAAATAACAGACTAGTTTCTGCCTCAGGTGGGTTAAGACTTCTCTGGTTTCCTTACCTGTTAGGGCAGAACTGGACTAATGCTCTTTGCTGTTGTTTCCTGACTTCTCCAACAGGCAGCAAAGCCCATCCATGAAACTACCTGTGTCTCCTGAGTATCCAACCGATTATGTGCACAAGGCTGAGCCTGAAAGAGCCCACATGTTTGGCTATGTGTTCCAGCTTCTGACCATGAGCAGTTTAGGGACTTTCTAACCCAGAAGCTTCAGTATGGCTTTTATGTTTGATAGCCTCTGGCAAACCCATACTCTATTTATCTCTCTGCTTCTTCAACCTGTTTGTGCTTCCAGCCCCTGCAACCTCCTGCAGCAGTGAGTTTCATAGTCTTGTCTTGCATTAAGCATCATTTCTGTGCATTGTTCCTGGTGCCTACTCCTGTTGTTGTGTGTCCTCTTGCTGTTTTCCAGGAGTAGTTACAATTCATTCCTTATTGGCCAGCTTCATACCAATTACCATTTTATTGCCCCTCCATCCCTGCCCTCATCCCATAATTACCTCTTTCTCTGTCTGAAGAAGTATTTTCCTCATTATTCAAGTTGCATGTCTCTATGTTTCTGTTAGAACCTCTTCAAGAGTTCTGCAATGAAGCGAAGAAAGGGGGTGCAGTATGGATTTGCAGTGGCAATACTGTTTCTGTGGTCTTATTCATAGAGTTGTAGAACAACCAGGTTGGAAGAGACCCACCAGATCATCGAGTACAACCATTCCCATCAAACACTAAACCATGTCCCTCAGCACCTTGTTCACCCGTGCCTTGAACACCGCCAGGGAAGGTGAATCAACCACCTCCCTGGGCAGCCTGTTCCAGTGCCCAATGACCCTTTCTGAAAAAAATTTTTCCTAATGTCCAGCCCAAACCTCCCCTGGCGGAGCTTGAGGCCATTCCCTCCTGTCCTGTCCCCTGTCACTTGGGAGAAGAGCCCAGCTCCGTCCTCTCCACAACCTCCCCTCAGGTAGTTATACAGACCAATAAGGTCTGCTCTCAGTTTTCATAATATTTCTTTATTTGCCTTGTTGCTGAACACTGAGCTGTTTTCAAAGAACTATTTGGACAGTCACCAAGATCCATTTGCTGAGTGAAAACAGCTGAATTATGTACTTGTAACACTGGTCCAAAATTTGGCTTTCCTGCTCTAGGCTTATCATTGTTAGTGTTCCCTGTACACCTTGTTCATCCCTGACCCCGTCAGCTCTCAGGAAGGCGTCCTATTTCTGCAACACTTGAAGAAAGAGCTGTAATTAAATTTTTATGCTGTTAGGAAGTTGCTTACCATGGTTGTTTTTTGGTTTGCCCTCCTAAGATTCCACATTTAACTTGTCAGAAGTTCATAATCTTTTTTTAGTTTTTTTATCTTCAAAACATGAGAGTCAAATTCTGAAGGATACTCCTTTTCCCCTTTTTGTCTTTTACTGCCAGTGATTTCCTTAGTCTGCTGTTCAACCTTGAACAAAAAGTTGTTTGTTTTCTTTTTTGGTCCTTGAAGTACTTTGATGCTGTAAGTATCCTGATGCTTTCCTGTACCAACTGTGCATTGTCTCCTGGAAGTATTTCCACCTTTCCTGCTATTGCTTTTGACTGCCACACTGATTTCTATGTAGGTCTGTTTTCATAAATCCAAGCTTATTCCTTAGATCTCTATGGGCTTTTTTTTTTCTCAAGGGTGTTAAAGAATAGCCATTCTCGTGTGACACTGGGAACTAGCTGCTTTTCTATTACAGGTTTTTAACTAGTTATTTATAATGTCTAAAAATACAGTGTTTTCATCACCCTGTCAACATAGTTTCCCAGTCTGTGTGGGGTAAATGTGATTTCATATCATTCCTGTTTTCTGACTACATGCCCAGTCTCCTGTAGCCCTGTGGTCAGTGTCACAATCTGGTTGGTTTTAAACTAATCTTACTCCATGCCTTTTTTAAACAAATGGCACCATTTCCTCACTGGCCCTACTTGCTCCGATGATTTCCTGCCTCTTGTATTCAGGGAGTTACAGCTTCCCACTAGGTTTTTTCTTTATTTGAGCCTTATCTTGCTGTGTCCATCTTATACGAGTCCCTCCTCTCCTGCAGCAGTGCGGGGCTTGCCCCTTGGGAGGTTTGACAGCTCTGGGACTTCTGTGGACGCAGCCCATGTCTCTGTGCTCCTTGGCACAGTGCTTTTTGTCTCAGAAGGTGGGTGATGGCCTGATCTTGCATGCCAGCTGCCTTTAATTGTAGGAAACACCACTATGCTGTTGTGTAAACCTAGAGTTCACCCTCAGTATTGTGCACAGTTTTGATCCTCTAATTTCCAAAAGAATGTAGCAGAACTGGAAGAGGCCCCACAAAGGTGGCAGGTCAGCACTCCGGACATTCCTGGTACTGGGTATGGCTGATTGACAAAGGCTTGTAAACCAGGAAGAGAAAATAACTTTGGGGAATCATCAGCTATACATATTTATGTAGGTAGTGATAGAGAGGTGGGCAGGGAGTGCTAGTTCACTACCTTACCAGACCTGAGGGATATCAAAGGGAGCCAGCTTCAGGAGGAACAGGAGGAGCCAGACGTTTGTGCAGTAGATGGTAGACCTGCAGAGATCTCTTCTGAAGGGTGTGTTGGAGACCAAAAGTTTATCTGGGCTCAATGAGAGTCTTGTTAAGTATCTGGAGGAAAACAAGGCATGTCAGGCTCGAAAAATACTTAGAAATGAACATGGGTGCAGGTGGGAAGGCTACTCAGGAGAAGGCACAGGTAGATGTCCTGCTCTTGCTCTTTCCTGAGCATCCACTCACAGCTGTGGTTGGAGAGCCTGAAGGAGAGGGGTCCTTGCAGGGAAGAAAAGACTACTGGTATGGTCTCATGGTGAAGTTTTTGCTGCAGGTTTTGATTTACATCTCTGATCTCTGCTAGACATTCACCTAATTGAGTAGATTGACCCTGGCTCTTACACAGCAGGCAATTAATCAAAGACTGACTAATCAGGTCTCTCAATGGCTGGCACCTTGCAGAAAGACTGGGAAGTGCTTACACACTACCTCTGTAAACCAGTTCTGTGCTCTGAGATTTATAATGTGTTAATTATATTGAATTCTGTGGATTTACTGTAAGCTTTAATTATTATAAGCTTTGAAATGTAATAAACGTTACTTTACTTAGCTACCTTAAGCAGGAATTTAAAAACTAAGTTCCGTAGATGCTTTAACTAATTACACTTGGTAGTTTTACCACACTCTTAAAATTTAACTGAAATCTGTCATCTCTCCTTAAAATTAAAAGGTTTGAAAACTGCCTAGCTGAGCAATGGGGACTAAATGTATTTTTTAGGGTTTAAAAAGTAGTTTTACTCAAAGGTCTGAATTTTCATCTAAATCACCTCCTAAGTTAATGTTTGACACTGCTGAAATCTAGAACTTGACTTCTGAGCTAACGTTCTCATTTACTGAGCTGCAATAGTTAATCATCACTCAGTGATGTGAACTGCTATCTATTAGGAGTTTTAAATCGAAGATGCACTGTGAAATAAAATGAAATTAAACAAAGCAGAATTAATGTCAACAAACACTTTATCTTCCTGTATGGTCAAACTCATTTGTCTTAGTTTGGGGCTGAAGCAAAGCAGTGAAGGGGTCTGGCTGGACCCTGTGGTAACTGTTCCGAGGGGAGTGTCCCGAGGGGAGCAAGGCACTGCTGACATTCTGATTAAGAGTGGCATGAGGATGATTTTTTTGTTTGCTGTTTTTCAGCTAGGCCTATGTATGTGCTCCCGGACGGTCCTTTGAGTCCCCTTCCAACTTCATTTTTCTGCAGGAAGGGGGTAAGTGGACTATACTTTGCTTGTTTTGTTGATGCGTTTTGCTATGACGTCCCAGAAAATCACATCTATTTCCTTCCTGCTAACAAATGTTCAAATCTCAGTTACTAACATTAATACACTTAATTTGATAAACTACACTGCCATGGACAATTATATAGGCAGTCTTTTAATGCACCACAACTTTCTTTTGATTCATCTTACCACCTTGAGCCCTCGAGGCCCTCCACTGAATTTTCCCACTTCTTCCCACAACTGATTGACAAGTGGAGCCCAGAACACTCATCTCTCTTGTGTCGTTTATGATCCTTGGTGTCCATAGAAGCTGTCTGCTTTGCTTGGCTTTCTCTTAATGACTTCTGTTTCCTTTTTGTTACTTCTGTGACCTAAAGCATGCTACCATCACTGAAAACATTGGGGTTTTTGCCCTCCAGTCCAATTCTGGGCTGGACTACCCTTGCAACCATGTCTTTATTTGTCTTACCATGTCTTTTTTTGATGCTGAATTACCCCTACCTATCCTGCACTGTTAGTCTCGTGGGTATCTTTTTGGTGTTTGATTTTCTCTTCATTGGTGGTAGATAACTATATTGCATTCAAGTGGAGTTGCACAGACTCCTGAAGCATAGTTGATCTGTTTAAAGTGTGGATTCACTGTGACCTGGGGCATGGACATTCCCTAATCCATTTGAGTCTCTGTTCAGAGTTACTGAGAGTTTTTGAGGAACATCATTTTGATATCCTTTGTTAAAGTGTTCTTTTTTTCACCCCCTTTCCTGTCTACATTCAGACAAATCTTTGTTTCAGAGCACATCTGGAGCTGGGCTTTGGTTGGCAGCATGGCCCCGGCACCTTTCCTTCCCCTGCTTGCACACCAGGCAGATCCCTGCCTGTTATTCACATGTGCCGAGTATGGACAAGTGGCAATGCTTGAACATGTCAAGTATTGTGAAGGTTTTGGAATAACATTCCTGGTGTTTTGGGCTCCTTATTGGCCACCTGCATTTGCTCATGCATCTCTAATAGGTTTAAAGTGTATTGTGAGCAGCTGGTCCCCTGCCCTTCAGTCTGATACTACTGCTTATCAATGTCACTGGGATTAGATTGTAGTGTTTGTACATGGCAAGTGTTTGAATTAGTTAAAGCCACTCTGGAGGCCTCTACCTCTTATTTGGCAGTATTCTCTAACAGTGCATCTGTTGATGTTCACTAGTTTTTGTTTTTTATTCTTCCTGGGGTATTTGGTTCTGTATCCCTCTTGTTTGTCAAAACAGATATTACAGTAAGTATTTTCATCTCTGCCTCTCCTATTTCAATGACAGAGTGGCTGCTGTCATCTGTATTTCATGTCTGTTTGTTTTGTCTGTACAGCTATGTTGCTCTATCCTGACTTGGTATTTGTGTTCTAGTTCTGGTTCCTTCCCTGTGCAGTTCTCTGCTTGCAGATTTGGAGATTTAATTCTGTTCTTCTCCATATCTTGCTTGTGAGCTAGACTCACGTAACGAACAAACTCTCTCTTTCATTTGATGTTTCCAAACTAATATGTGGACTTACTTGCAAGGTGAAGAACACCAATCATCTGTTTCTTGATTTCTAATCAAAACATACTATTTTTTCTGGGGAATTCCAGCCTCCCTACATCTCATCTGCAATTGCAATGTTTTTGATTGTACAGGAATATTATTTTTCAAAAAACCTCACCCACCTTTAGTTAGAAGAAAATTCTTGCCATTGATTTTCAGACCTATAAACAGGCTCAAACCACCCTTGTGTGCATAGACTTTTTCTTTGCAAATCCACCTTATGTGAAATTTGGGTTGGCCTGTCTTCTTGGTTTTTTTCCTAGGAGTTGATTTGCTTGCCAGCTTGTCTTTGCTGGGCATTGGGCTACTCTGAGTGATGCTACAGGCTTTCCTTCCTCCCACCTCCACTGTCACAGCAGAAGAAAGATTATTTGCAACAGAGGCTGGAAACCCTGGGGTTACCCTGAAACTTATGCAGACTTCAGTGAACTGTACTGCTCAGATCCACTCTAGATACTATTAAATTAGTGGGAAAGTTTTTCGTTGGGCTAAGTGAGCACCAGAGTGGACACTTGGGATAAAAGTCAGAATTGGATCTGAAACTGTGAAGTGCGCAGGATTGCAGCGAGCCAGATCATCGAACAGCACACATTGGAATAGCCACAGGGAAACCATTTGATCACATTGCTGCTGACTTCATAATCTCAACAGACGCAATTTCTTTGCAAACATCAGCAAAACAGGTTAAGATTTCTCTAAGACAGGCTTAGTGGGCAGGTGGATTGTGTCGATGTTTGGTTTGCGGGTAATAGGTTGTGGTCTCATTTCAGTTGAATTTCAAGTGTGGTTTTGGGTAAACAAGGGCTGTGCATTTAGTCTGTGCCACTTTATAGAAACCTTAGTGAAGAAATGCTGTAGAGCTAAAATGCATGTTTAATTAAAACACTTACTTCTGCTAAGAGAGCGTCCTACTCTGGAGTTGGAGAACTTGTCATCTCTACCTGTTAGCAAACAGTAGGTGAATATGGCTTAGGCAGAAATGTGTTATGGAAATATTTCTTAGTTCACAATTATTTAGGATGTTGAGGTTCTAGAGTGAGTCCAGAGAAGAGCAAAAAAGCTGGTGGAGGGGCTGGAGAACAGGCCCTATAAGGAACGACTGAGAGAGCTGGGGGTGTTTAGCCTGGAGAAGAGGAGGCTGAGAGGAGACCTCATTGCTCTCTACAAGTACCTGAAAGGAGATTGTAGAGAGGAGGGATCTGGCCTCTTCTCCCAAGTGACAGGGGACAGGACAAGAGGGAATGACCTCAAGCTCTGCCAGGGGAGATTTAGGCTGGACATCACGAGGAAGTTTTTCACAGAAAGGGTCATTGGGCATTGGAACAGGCCGCCCAGGGAGTTGGTTGATTCACCTTCCCTGGAGGTGTTTAAGGCATAGGTGGATGAGGTCCTGAGGGACATGCTTTAGTGTCTGATAGGAATGGTTGGACTTGATGATCTGGTGAGTCTCTTCCAACCTGGTGATTCTATGATTCTATGGTTCTATCTAGCACGGATCTTCCTTCCTGTGCACTATGTGCTGCTGGGCTCTGTTGGCCCAGAGGAGAGGAGTACTGGGCAGAGGCTGAGCAAGTTCAACGAGACATGCAAGAGATGTTTCTTTCACTCGTATATTTGTACATGTGTAAGAGGAGTGAGAAGTGTGTTGACATGAAACCTGTTTCGTAAGGGCTTCCACTTTTGGAGCTCTTAACTCAGAGGTCTGGCTCTGTTGTACATGATACTCGCTTTTGTCTTATCTTTTGTTTTGAATAAGGCTTGGAGCAGAGGGGAAGTGGGAGATGTATTTGGTTTTGCCAGTCTAGAAATTGTTGAGGAAGTCTTAATATAGTGAGCAAAGTGAAAGAATGAGTCGTTGCTGCTTGTGTGCAGTTTTAATGCTATCCTGCTTTTCATGCACATTAGTGGCTTTGTTCAGCTAAGTTTATGTCTATTAAATGCTGAGTGCAGTGATAATTGTTTTGCAAAGGAACTAAAAGAACAGTGGGTATTAAATACTGTGGAGTGATGGCTGCTGGTCTGTGAAGGAGTGAAATCAGCCACAGCAGTATAAAGCCTCTTTTTCAAGGCTTATTATCCACAACAGCACTTGCCTACGTTCAGCTGAGTACAACAACCACTACCTCTCTGTGGAGGAAGAGTGTGGTGTGTGAAGGCAGTGAGGACCTTGTATGGCTTTAAATTAAAAAAGCAAATCGAGATCAATCAAAATGCTCAGGTGAAATACCCTCTCCCCTCCCTCTCTGAGAGATGTAAGCCTGATGGACCTTGAAGAAGAAGAATTAGAAATAAATTTATGAAGAGTTGTCTCAGAGGCACCTTGGCAAAGGGCTTTTGGTGGAGCTTTGAAGGAGAGCGTGGCTGGGCGGGTGCAGGTTTGGCGGTGGATGTCTGAAAGGGATTTCATTGCTTGGCCAAGCTGGAAGCCCACTGCATTGCTGGGGGAGCCAGCTGTGCCGTGGCTCCCGGGTGAAAGGACGTTTGATCTTTAAAATAATGGTGTAAAGGTTTATGTGAAATACATTGTCTGGGTTTTAAAAATATCAGCTTGACATTTAGCGGGACATAAAGGGAATATTCCTACAGTCTAGCTGGTGGTTGACAAATAATAATAAAAACTGGCTACATCTGAAAATGCATTTGAATTCCTGCCAGTTGTGCTCTAGCTCATTTAGCACAATGGTTCTGAAAAAAAAAACCCAAACAGAGAAAGGGCAGTGTTGACTTGACAAGGACAAGAGTTTATTCTCCTAACATTATTGTGGCATTAGTTCTGGATTACTTTTTCCGTTACAATGTTATAAATGATAGCTTTAGGATTAAAATTCAGAGTAAAAACTTAATGTGGGAGAGCAAGAAAAGCAGCTGAGTGTATGGGAGTCAGATCGGAAGACTTCTTTTTAATTTTTTTAATGTTTTCTGTTTTCCTTTTTCTTTTCTTTCTTTTTGTTTTTTTTTTTCTCCCTTTCTTCCTCTCTTGGTACTGGCACAGCTGCCCCATCCCTGGAGGTGTTCAAGGCCAGGTTGGATGGGACCTTGGTCAGCCTGATCTAGTGGGAGGTGTCCCTGCCCATGGCAGGGGGTTTGGAATTAGATAATGTTTTAAGGTTCCTTCTAACTCAAACCATTCCATGATTTTATGATATTCCTGTCCAGGAGAGAAAAATCACTTGCGGTTTCATGATAAATGATCGCAAACTTTTTTAGGTAAATCTATCAGCCAGATAATTGTTCGAATAAAGACGTAGCACTCTGAAGGTGAATGCATTAGGAAAGCTACAGGTGAGGGTGTAGTTTTTAAACAAACCGTATCAGAAGCTGCCTAGGCTGCTTTATCTCGTTTCTCTGGCTAGCATTCCTTTGGTGGCTGTCACATGTTTACCAACCAGCAGCCTTCCTTCTACCTTAGGACACTAAACCAACAAGTACATACAGAGAAAAGAGTAAGAACGTGAGCACTGCTTCTGTCTTTGAAACTCAGGACCGTGCCTCTTTTCAACTTATTCTAGCTCATGTGAACACCACAGGTTTTGGGAATTTAGCAGCCTATCCCATGAAGAAAGCTCCGAAACGTGTTATTTGTGAGAAAAGTGTTCTTGGGAGATTTCATTGCTGGTTTGACTTGTTTTACTGCTTTATGTGAATGTTATTAGGTGAGTAATGTTTTGAGTGATTTTTGACTATTTCTTGATAGCTTGCCTAGTTTGTTACTTTGGTGACAATTACAGTTTGAGAAGGAAATCCGCTGTTACCAACACTTCTTACTTTGGATTTGCACGCTTCTTTGGTTTTCTTGAAATACAAATGGAAATGGAAATGACAAGTAATGAAATTAGGACTTAGCTTTTTCTGCTTTTTTCTGCTTTGACATTGTGCTGTCTCCTGCTGTAATTTCAGACTTTACTGTAAAGCAGTAGTAAGACCATAATTCTAGATCTGCAATGAGTAACAAGAGTGCAGAGTATTTGCATTCCTGCTAAGCAAAGGGCACATCTAATCACTATGCAATTGAAGCCACGGACACTTCCAGGTATTTGTGACTGAGGTAGATTTAAAAAACAACCTAAATGTGGCATGATGGCTATGGGAGAGAACAGTTGAAGAGATCCAAATAAAGTAATAAGTAGACTCCATAGCTTGGCTCGATGAGTCTGAAAACATTCAAGGAGCATGCTTCACTTTGTTCTTGTGGTCCTTTATGTAAAGTGTTTTGCAGAATGTGCGTGTGGATGTTTGCTCACATGGATTGGACCATCAGAACTGCAGAAGCTCTTGAAATACATGGGATCTATTTTAGTCTGTCTCCATTGCAACTCTTTTGGCTAACAGTCACCTTTATTGGCCTCACCCCTTTTCACTTTTCTTCTGGTTCTGAAGTGGTATGGCTCTTCATTTATCCCTGAGAATGGTCTTACGTCACAGCTTTTGCTTGAAAGAAACTCTGGGCAAATGCTAACGCAAATGAACCCTCTGAGGCAGCGTTGTGGTTGCTTTCATCTGGAGGGGCCCCTTCTCACAGGTTTTGTAGTGCTGGGATCCTGTCCTATGTGTTGCCTTTTCAAAGGGATTATGGAGTATGTCATGCATCATCAATGTTTGTTTTCTATGAGATCATTCCTGCTCCCCATTAGATCGGTGACAACTCTGCTTTTGATTTCTGTGCTTTTGATTTTCCATGTTCTGTAGAGACAGGTATTTTGGGCATAAGCCCCAGGGTCCATCTTTATTTCACTTTGGCTGAATTTAGATTAAGCAAGGCAGAGAAATGCCTGGAATAGAAAGAAAGCACGATATAGGAAAGAATAAAGGTGGGAAAGCACACATAGGGAACCAGCTTCTCTTGGACATTAAGACCATCCCCAGTTCCCACTTCCTTATGCCTGTGGTTCTTCCTCATGCCTGTGGTTCTTCATTGCTTTTCTATTATCACAGAACCCTTGTTTAACTGAGTGATAACTTCAGTTCATGCCTTTCTCCATGCAGCTGTAGTATCAAGTTAACTGGTTTGTTACACTAACATGGGCAGAGAAATTTTCGCAGCAACATGATATAGAGTGGCAGTACTTGCTAAGATCTTCAGTCTATTAAAATACAACTGTAGAAATCACTGGCATTTCCCCCTCCTAGCGTTTGTTTTAATGGCTTTTGTTATTGTTAGAACATATTTTCCCAGGGCGTAGGTCACTTTGTTGATACCAGAGTCCTAGAAATCTTCCACAGTATGTTCTTTCTTTGAAACCACACCCTCCTTTATGAGCAGCCTTCTTCCGCTTCAGTTCTCTCTTTTAAATGACAGCAGTTCCTTCATCCCTTTCCTCAAGAGCTGGAGCCTGAGCTTGGTAGCTAGCCCAGGTCCCAGGGAGCCATGGGGTGGGGTGGCATCTCCTGTGCAACTGTCCTCCGTACCAGGATAAATAACATCTAAGGGTCTCCCACACCAGTTAGAATCATAGAATCATAGAATCACCAGGTTGGAAGAGACCCATCGGATCATTGAGTCCAACCATTCCTATCAAACACTAAACCATGTCCCTCAGGACCTCATCTACCTGTGCCTTAAACACCTCCAGGGAAGGTGACTCAACCAACTCCCTGGGCAGCCTATTCCAATGCCCAATGACCCTTTCTGTGAAAAACTTCCTCCTAATGTGTAGCCTAAATCAACCCTGGTGGAGCTTGAGGCCATTCCCTCTTGTCCTGTCCCCTGTCACTTGGGAGAAGAGGAGAGCTCCCTCCTCTCTACAATCTCCTTTCAGGTAGTTGTAGAGAGCAATGAGGTCTCCCCTCAGCCTCCTCTTCTCCAGGATAAACACCCCCAGTTCCCTCAGTCTGTTCTCATAGGGCCTGTTCTCCTGTCCCTTCACCAGCTTCGTTGCTCTCCTCTGGACTCCCTCCAGGGCCTCAACATCCTTCTTGTGGTGAGGGGCCCAGTTTTGGCAATACTGTGAGTTAAACTGGCAGCAACAAAGTGTGGAATAAAACTCAAGTGTAGGACTTGTGGCTTTTAGGTTCAGAAAGTGGTGAGCTAGTGCCCACTGAAGTGCAGTAAAGAATGACTCATGAGAGGAAGGGTATGCTGAATGTCAGAGTTGACTGTGCTGTTCAAGTGCCCTGATTTTGTTTGGCAATTGCATGGAAAAGTCATAGTGAGGGCAATCTTGGGTGATGTAGTGCTGATGGTAATCGGTGGCTTTTCAAGTACCTGAATCTCATCACCACCAAACATGATTTCTTGTCTCAGCAGTAGCACAACTGTAGGCAATCCCTTTCGCATTTAATGTTCTTCCCTCTTTGTGGCCCCTTGGTTGTGCTAAATGCCAGACTGATCATCTATCTTTGTGACTGGGCTTAAATGCAATGGACAGAAACCTTTAGTGGAGCTGTAGAAAGGTTGGTCTTGTTTCTGCTTTTTTTAAAAATAAAAAAATCAGTTACTGGTTTTGCTTTCAAGGCAAAATCAGCTACCAAAGTTGACCTTTTAACATTGTCAATTAGAATTTTTAGATTAAAGCAGATGTTCTGCACTGCAGTTTGACAGAAGTCTCTGGTCTAGGAAGGTCGAGAAATGCGTGCTTGTCCCACTTTTTCTTTTTGGTCAGCAGTTTTCTACTGCCACTCCATGTATGTGTTCAATGGGAGCTGAAGGAGAGGTGGAGTGGATTGAGAAGGCTCAAAACAAGTAGCACCAGGCATGTATGGTACGAATATTGGAAAACTTATTTTTCTTTCAAAGGCTGGTTTTGGAAACGTGGACCCTGTGAGGGTCCTTCTACCCACAAGCAGCTCTCAGTGGATTGCTGGTCTCCTTGCTGCCTTGTCCTCTCTGTGGCCTTCTGACGTGTGCTGAGGGTAATGGCTTCTTCTCCCAAGTGACAGGGGACAGGAGGGAATGGCCTCAAGCTCCACCAGGGGAGATTTAGGCTGGACATTAGGAAAAAATTTTCACAGAAAGGGTCATTGGTCACTGGCAGAGGCTGCCCAGGGAGGTGGTTGATTCACCTTCCCTGGAGGTGTTTAAGGCATGGGTGGACAAGGTGCTGAGGGACATGGTTTAGTGTTTGATAGGAATGGTTGAACTCAATGATCCGGTGGGTCTCTTCCAACCTGGTTATTTTATGATTCTATGAGTACAGATGTGGTGCTGCTGTGCAGATAGCAAGAACATCATGGCTGCTTGCTGCCCTCTCATCTCCTTTGGTAGCCACCAGAAGATGTCTGTGGCCTAAAAGGAACCAACAAATAATTGGTCAAAGAGGAGCCAGGGCTGTGGCTTGCCCTTTGCAGATGGGAAGTCATCTAAGTATTAAGAGATTTGGTTTGATTAGCTGAAATCTCCTGTTGGCAGCACATTTCCAGTCCCTGGAGCAATGGAGATCAGACAGGTTGCCAAGGCAACGCACAGCCTCTAGCGAGAGGTTTACTGCTGCATCGTCCTTGGTCAATTGATGGAGTAGGGTTTATTTAGTTCTTTGGGGAAAAAAAGCTGCTGTCTGTCCTTTTGCTTTGGTGAGTCATTCTGTCTTGGGTCAAGTCTGTGGAACTAAGAACAAGGTTTTGTGGATGAGAAAAATAGGTACATGAGGGCATAAAGGTCCCAATTAGATTCCTCTTTGAAGTGGTGAGAGCACTTCAGTTCTGAGTGCAGACAACTTATTCTTTGTTATCCCCCCAAATAAGAGAAAAGCAGCAACTGAAATCCTCCTTTCTCCTCCCTCTCCTTGCCTTTCTTCTCTCTCCCAAATGTAAAATACTTATTTTTGTTTGCCAGAGGACTCTACTTGTTGTTGGATTCTTGATCTTTACCAGGATGCTTTCAGTCTGACCTTCTGCACTGCTTCACTTGTCGCTCTCCACTCTTCTTTGCCTTGATAAATTCAGCTTATGTAAGATTTTATTCCATTCCAATATTCCTCCTTTTGCACCACCTGGGAAATGAAAAGCTCACCATGTCACCACTGTGAACTCCACTGAAGCAGTGGTGGTGGCGTGCTGAAAGTCATCTTGTCTCTTGTTGCCTCTTCATTGATCTAGACTAAAAGTCGGGGATTGTGTTGGGACTTGGGCATCTCTCTCAGTCACTTTTCCCTGATTTTACAGAGATACAGCATTGTATCAGTGGCATGCAGAGTTTCTTTGAAATTTTGCAAGGGACCTGATGCAATGGTCAAGGAGGGAAATGTCATTGTGTTGAGTGCAAGGCCTATCTGCTAGATTAATAAAGGTCTCATTAAAGTAATTCTAGCAGTGATAGGAAGGACGTGCTACAGGGCTAACAAGACCACATCTGGTAAGTTAATGGTGGTGTATGAGACACCATCAGAGTACATTTTATTATTTCTCTTGCTGTTAAAATAAATGTGGATTGATCTCAACAATAGATGCCATGATTGCTCAGGAAGAAATCACTGCACAAGCAAGAATTACAAAGCAGTCACTGCTTGGGGAACCAGGCTGGCACCTTCTTAACATGCAGGTGCACCTCAGCTGTGTACCTCAGCTGGTGTCATGTAACATGGGGAGAAGAGAAGGAATTAAAAAATAAATCTAGACACTGCTTGCTGAGAGACAAATTCTGACCTTCTTTGTCATGACAGGCTGAGACAATTGGTCTTGTCTAGTCTAAAGAAGAGAAGGCTCCTTGGAGACTTTATAGCAGCCTTTTGGTACTTCAAGGGAGCCTGCAGGAAATCTGGATTTGTCAGGGATTGCAGGAATAAGGTGAGGAGGAGGGGTTTTAAACTGAAAGAGGGGAAATTTATATGAGATATTAGGAAAAATTTTTTATTACTGTGAGTCTAGGGAGGCCCTGGAACAGGTTGCCCAGGGAAGTTGTGGCTGCCCCGTCCCTGGAGGTGTTGAAAGACAGGCTGGATGAGGCTTTGAGCAGCCTGATCCAGTGGGAGGTGTCCCTGCCTATGGCAAGTGGGTGGAACTGGATGATCTTTAAGGTCCCTTCTGACCTAAACTATTCTATGATTCTGTGAAACCAAGGTATGGCCTTTGTAGACAGTAATTTTTATGTGAGAAGGAAAAATTGAAGAGGTTGAAGGAGCCTTTAAAAGTCTACATTGGCATCCTTACTTATTTACCCTTTTTGAGAGGATGGCAATTGATAGATGTGTCACTGTGATGATGCACGGTTATCTTCATTCCCTGTCTCAAAATACTACATTAGTGATGCCATGGCAACAAAGAAGTTGTCTTTAAGGAAAAGAAAGAAAAATAGCATGACTTCAGTGTACAAGAAGGGTGGCAGACTGACAGTTCTAGTCACCCCGTTTTACAAGAGAGGCAGTGGTGGTGTCAGCTATGACAAAATGCATCCAACTGTGAACTCTGCGTTATACTGACTGAAACCAATCCTAGGACATGATCAAAGACAAACCTTCTACTGTAAGAGCTGGATGAGAATCTTCTGAGAAAATGTGCTTTCATTGGACAATTAAATTCTGTTTGAATGATTACTTTTTCTAAGACACACATCATCCTGAAAAATCTTTCCTAAACCCAAGCTATGTCCTTATTCAGCATGGAACTCCTCTCTGAGCAAAGCATTGTGAGAGTGAGAGAAACCAGCTATCCCTTGCCACTGTGGTAGTTTTACTGGAGGTCAAATGCTCAAAAGGCATATGGGAGGGGTAAGTTTAAGTCTCTGATCTGCTAGATTCAGATTTGCATTTAAGTACTGGTCTTATGTCTAGCAGGAGGACCCTAAGCAGATTAGTGTTCAGGGATTAACTTTTTTCAGTCATTTGATCTAATCTTGATTGTATAGGTATTTATCACTACAGCCTTTTTCCTGCTTTCCTATGTCTAAGGTAAAAGCTTTCACCATAAAGAGCTGTTGGCCTCACTCTGAAAACAGTCCTGGCAGGAACCCGTGGTGGTACAGGAGGGCCAAAGCCTTGATGGGTACCACAAGGTTCCTCCTCCTGTCCCCATTAAACTTCCTCAGCTCTGATGTGGAAAGGACCAGCTTTCAGTTCATGAATGGCAATTCAGGTGCTGTGCTGCTCAAATTCTCTGTCTCCCTGGCCCTGTTAATTTGATGAATGTTAAATACTGTGTTGAATTGGAGCCTTTCCTAAGATTATTACTAAGATTGACAATTAGTCTCTGAATCACACTTTAGAGGCCCAGCTTCTTACTTGAGCCACCTCCATTAGGCAGTGTAAATGCTCTCCTGTCTTCTGTTCCCTTGTTTCATCCTTATTTGTGTCATGTGTGCTTACAGACGGAGGGATGAGTGAGACCCAAGGCTCTTCTGGATGCAGAACATCAGGCATTATTGTTTGCAAATACTAGGTACTTGCTGTTGGCTTGAACTAGTGCTCCATAGTCGTTTGAAACACATCCAGCAAAACCAGTGCTTCAACTTTTCTAACTGGAAAATGCCTTTTATTGAGGGCACAGTAATTCACAGAGCCATATCTGCTTGGTTGCAAACATCATCAGGAGCATTTCTCAAGGCCAGAGTGGGATTTCTGCTGCTTGGAAAACATTGCTGTCGCAAGGTCACAGATAGAAAGATCTATACTATCCTTTCTAAGGTGGAAAATCTGGTCTCAGGGGAAGTCTTCTTGAATTTGGTCTTCCTTGTTGCTGGTTTACGGCTCCCGCAGGTGAGCTGCTGGATTATCTGAGGTTTGCCCTCACACTGTTTATGTTTTTGTCAATTATCTATTGCACATTCTCACTGAAGTCCAGACTGTGTCCTGAGAACTCAAGTCTGGGTCTGCCAGTTTTGAACTTCAGTGAGCAGGTTGAAAAAAATCATGTGTACCTACCTGTACCAGTGCTGGCCCTCCTGCCAGCCCCAAAACGGGTCACACAATGAGACAAGCTCAGCTTAAAGGGTAGATGTTGCCCTCTTTTAGTTGTGCATGTGGAATCATGGGACTGGGAAAAGGAAACTATAAATTTAAGGTAGAATTCAGGCCCTCAGTTCCTTAGGTTAGTTCTCCAGGTTAGGTTAGTTGTGCCTGGTGTGCCTTCCCTTGAACTCACTGTTGCCAGGAGGTGTTGGGCACTTCTACTGGATTGCACCTCTAAGATGAATCAGACTGTGGGGGAAGAACTGCCGATACTGTGATTTTCAGGTGACTCAAGGTGACTGAAAAGATGTCTGGGGGCATATGTCTGTTACTGTGGTGTCATTCATGGGAAGGTGCTGTAGATGTTATATTTGGGAGCTTCAGCCTTGGGGTGAAAAGGGAGGTATTTCTAAATACCAAAGGACTTGACTAGTTGGGATTTTTCTTAATTGTTCTTTCAAGCATAAGTTCCACTGTTTTGAATTGCTTCTGTGCTGTGGCTCCCTTTCTGTGGAGCAATTGTGTTGGTGTTTCCCTGTTTCACAGAGTTGCTGGGGAAGTAAATACATTGAAGCCTGCAGGATGTTTGGGTACTGGGGCTATGTGGGTCATAGAAGAAAGGGAGATGAAGTTGCTACACTGTCTCTGTGACCTTTGAAATTGCACACATATGTCATTTGCCATAAGGGCAACTTCATTTTTTAAAGTTGACCTGCAAACACATAAGCAACAGTTATGAAGGACCTATTCTTCCACCCTTTGATCAGTAAAACTTTGCAGTCAAAGTTAATAAAAGTATACTCTGATCAAAAGTGTCTTTTAGTCCTTCATATTCCTTATATAAAAGGACTGGAAAGCTTCCTCACTCTTGCCATCTGTAAATCAGCACATAAAAATAAAGCATGTGAAACCGAGCCTTGATGCAGGGCAAGTCCTCCTGCCTTGGGTGGGAATTCCACCCTTCAGTAACGTGGTCTGATTGCGTTGCTGGTAATGTATTTGTGGATCACCTTGAGGAGAAGAGGAGGAGTTGTACAACTGTTCCCTCACAGTGCTGTTAGGAGGGATTGGGCTTTGTCCTCTTTGAAGTAGATGTCAGGAGAGAGCTGCAATCCTGTGAAAACACACATTTATTTCTGAAGTGTTTGTGTATTGTGTGTGTGGTGCACATGAATAGAATTGCCACCTGTCCGAGGCTGATAACGATGATCTGGGGAGCAGTGGTCATGCATTCCTCATCCTAGCAGTTTGCTGCATGAAGATTCAGTGCCTACAGCTTCTATTGGTCTGAATTTATGAAAAGCAATGAGTTGCTTTGCCTTTTGTGGCACTTTCTAAGCTTGCACAGATATGGATTTGTTAGAGGTTTTGCTATAATAGAAACAGCGTTAGCTGTGATTCCTGAAAACCCTTTACCTCTTCCATCTTGCTCTCTCAGAAAGATCACATTAGCTATCCTGTTCTTTTAGGATTGGCACTAATTTCCTTTATAACCTTGGTCTCAGCTTTGGAATGGGCAAAGTGAGACCGTGATACCAGCGTGCTTTGGGCACTGAGGAGAGGAAGTGACTGAGAAACCTTGATATTTCCATTGTGCCCAGCAGGGAATTTGTCCTTGGAGTGGGGCTGCTGATGTTTCACCCCACATAGCTTTCCCTTGTTAAGTGTAAGGCTTCTTATAAGTGGACACCTGTGCTTTGCTGTGCTATGATGCTGCTGACAAGGGTGAGGATATGTAGGTATGGAAGTAGGAGGAAACTTTTTAATACATCATAATAGTAATAATAATAACATGCACTTCTACTGCCTTGCAGCTTTCACTGGAACTTCTGCCCACGCATCAGCCTACTTGGTTCACAATGCAGTGTGCATGCTAGACAATTAGTGGTTGATAATGAAAAATGTCATGGGAACCAGCAGGAAAATCATAGCTTACTCCAAATATATAATGAAACGCAATTAGCACAGACAGTAAAACAGACAATTTATGGGTTTTTTTGTAATTAAAAAGTACCAGTAAACATTCCTTTTGCAGAAAGCTTGGTATCAAATGGAATTACAGAGCTATTGTCTGGAATAGTATTTTATGCAAAATTTAACCCTTGCAAAGCTGAATGGGTTAAGGTTTTGTTAATGGCAGGCTCTCTATGTGAATCTGTTGTGGCACTTCTTCCATTCATTTTCCTGGTCCTGGTCTGTCTGAAGGGGCCAAGTTTGGAGGCAGAATTGCTGTGAAACCTGCTGCAACCCAGCTGGATTCTATGCATGTGTGGCCAATACTTCCCTCTTGCTCTTCCAGACAAACTTTTCCTTGAAGTCATCTTGTAGTGTGGAGGTAGCTTTGAGAGAGAGATTGGAGCTGAAACAGTGTTGTAATGTCTTGTGCTCCCCGTGTGCTCCGTCAGATGTCTTCTGTTGATTTCCCTTTCATCTCTGATCTCCTCTTTCCTAGCTTGGGGCCTTTCATACTGCACCTCTTGTTTGTTCCTGAGCAGTGTATGCGAAGAGGTGTGTGTAGTTCTGCATGACCTCAACTTGCCAGGACTGTGAACACCATTTCTTGGCTTGAACTCTCACTCAAGGCAAGAGAATGCAGGGACACACTCTGGCATTGCACAAAGGCATCTATGGCATTAATTTCTTAGCTTAAAAACAAGAAAGTGAATATGAGAGAGCCCTGGCTAAATGGAATGTTCCTGTCCCAAAGCCATGTGGTGGACCTCTTCCATGGACTTGAGCACCACAGGTTTAAACTAACAGTTGAATGCCACACTATGTCTCCTCTTCTTGTCCTCAGGAACAATCTGTCATCTATTGCTGTATGGCTGGACATTTTACTTGTGTGAGAAACTCTGACACACCCCAGCAAGAGATGCAATGCAAGAGATGTGTGTCTTTTTGCTGCTCCTCTTCCTCAACACTGTCTCAGATCCAGACATCCCATCACAAGAGAGAACAGAGTTCTGCTCTCAAAAAGTTTTCCAATAACTTCCCAGGCATAGTCTTAGCCTGGAGTTTGAAATCTGCAGAGAAAGCCCTTCAGTTCAGGGTTGAGAGGAGAGCTGGGCTTACATGGTCAGGACCGTATGCAGGTGCAGTGTGTTTTCCTCATGATGATGGAGGAGCAGAGAGTCAGTGTCTCTCATCACAGAGGGATATGAGCTTCCAGCTGGAGCCAGGTGCACAGACTGCAAAGTTTCTACCCACGCATGTGAGACAGTGCTCAGGTGCAAAAATCACAGCTCTCCCTCAGAGACGCTGTGGCACAAACCTCTAGTATCTGGCAAGGATGATGTGGGGGAGAGAAGAGGAAACTTCTGCTTCAAGCTATGGGATAGGATGCACAAGCTACTTTTCCTTGTGCTGCAAAAGTCCCACACATCTCCTCACAGTGGGGCAGGACAGGGACTTCAGGAGAAAGACTCTGTGGTTTGCTGTGGCAGCCATCTGTGCTGGAGGTGTCAGTTCCTACAAGAGCTGTGGAGCTTCTTCTGTGGCACCTTTCCTCTTTGCTTGGTGCTGACAGGGAAACGAGGGGAGGTGCAGGGATCTCAGCCCTTGCCGGTAGCTGGCTGATTGCCTTTGCTTTTTAGGGTGTACACAGAGGGGTCTATGCAGTCCTTTCTTACATGTGCTCCCAGCACCTCTGCCTCTATGTGGACACAGTTGTTTGCATTTGGCTTTGAATACTTCATCCTAGCACTTGCTACTGGATCTTTTCTGACCTCTGACAGGAGTTGCCTTTTACATCTCAGCCCCAAGGAGCTGGGAAGCCTGAAGAGTTGTCCTAAGTCCTACACTACTGTGCTATTACTTTCTTGTTCCTCTGTGGCTGACTGAGAAACAAGAATAGATGAGGAATAATGCAGCTGTCCCAGTCTGAGGTCCTTTAGGGCATGTGTATAGCAGCTGATAATTTGTCTCCAAGCTTTCTTTCAGGATGGCTGCTCTAATCCAGGGTCTGCTTTCCCCTCTGGAATTTTGCAGGGTACTATGCAAGTCTGTTAGATAAAGGGTGCTTTGAGGATTTCTGCATCTGGGGTTTGCATGGCATGTTGGAGTATGTGTTGGACAATTTGTATTTATATTGATGGCTGCTTATGCCCTATCTGAGAAAGAGAAACCCTGGCATCAGCTTAGGCTCAGAACTGAGATTTTATAAAAGGGCTTAATAAACAGCTACAGTGGTGCCCTTGCCACCCGCCTATGTCAGACCCTCTGCAATAAAACCATTCACATAGAACCTTCAAAACACTATTGCCAGTTTGCTACATGCCTGCTCCAACTTTGTACGCACATGCATGCATGCCATCTTGTGAACACACACACACACACACACTCTTGTGCTCTTGTGTGCTGAGGTGTGGTGATTCAGTGTCTTACATGTAAGGTAGAGCATAATCCTTCTTCCTGTCTATGGTACACTCAGGAAAAGGAGGAGCTGGTGATGGGACCCAGCCAGGCTGTCATGTATATTCTGGGATTATGGTTACTTTGATTTATATTCAGCTCCTTTGATTTGTACTTGGCTCCAGCACCCACTTAATAGTGACTTCAGCAGCTGAAAATAGCCAGAGTGAATGTATCACTCAGCCACTGTCATATCCCCAGCCCTGTTCTCTGGGCTGAAGTATGAGAGGAAGGTAGTGCTGGTATATACCTGCCAAATTATCCGGGAAAGTTGTAGCATCAGATTTCAGTCCTGGCAAGAAGACCTGTAGACCTTGCTCTGTGCTGATGTGGCATAAGGGGGACACAGAAGAAATTGCCATAGAATCAACTGTGCCCATTCAGAAGAGAGCAATGGAAACGTAGCCTCGATCTTGTTGGGTTTTAAGCTGCTGTAAATTCAGTGCATATTTCTGTTCATTCATTGGGCTGGAGCAAGTATGGTCAAAGCCACCTCTGGAGTTTGAGTAACTCGTCTTTCTCTGGGTTCAATCCCAGACACTCGTCTGTTTTCCATGTGGGCTGCTGCTATGCATTGATGAATTTGTTTCCAGTTGAGGCACATTGGCTTGTATTAATCTAGTTTTTTTCAAATCCCTAGATCATAGTCCTAATGTGCACTATTAAGGCTGTAACTGGAGATGGTGTAGTTCTTCTAGACTAAGTCTTTTGCTGAGTCAAGTCTTGTAAACCCTCAGTGGGATGTTTCACATGCAGAGCTGGCTTTGTTTACACCCATTCCTCCTGCTTATCTCATCTGTGAGCAGCAGCTTTGCAATCACAGGCATCCCTAGTGTGTCACTGATGCTGCCGATGCTTTATTTTCATGAGCCCTTTGATTTGAATTGAACGACAGGAATTCACCCCTTCCTGGTGAAGTAATAACCAGAATAACAAGCCAATCTTTTTTCTTTTTTTCCCTACAGATGGCACTTACAGTTTTTGACATGTGTGCCCTTGCCATCCACATCAGATGATGTATATAATGTTTGTCTCTTGTTTTGGCATTTTGATATGTGTGAGAGAGGTGAAATGGCTTTAAAAGCTTTTTGCTGGCGCCAGTGGTTTGTACCCAGTGGTACAGACAGAAAGTGATAAATTGAAATATAGCTGTTTTCTCTGTGGTTTGGTATAGGGATGATGATATATAGCGCTAGGTCATCAGCTACTGCAAAACTACTGTGCTTGTTGTGTATGGCCAAACCTGACACCAGGGGATCTAAACTGAGTTCCCTGAGCTGGAGTCTAGTCTTTCACACCAAATAATGGTTTCTGCAGTAAAGAATGGATTATAGGCTATACATTAGCCTGGTTCTTAGTAAATCAAGTTAGGGAGTAGAATTACAGAGTAATCTGATGGTATTAGAGAAAATACCATCAGAAAGGGAAACACTGGGGACTTTTGCCCCCTTAGCTAGTTCTCCTTTCAGGCTCCTCTGAGAATTCACCTCAAACTGTGTAGAAATGGTTTATGACCAACTGCCTTTACTTGGCTGGATCCTTGTTGCAGTACAGGTTGAGAGTGTCTCTCTTGAAGCTGGTAGAATTCTGCATTGATATGTAAGTTATATTAGTATCAGTTAGGGTCTTTCCTTTGTTGGAGTTCATTGTGTGAATGATATGAAGACCTTAATTGAAGCCAGGATTAGTGTGTAATGTACCCTATTTCAATGTCGTCAGTAGTATGGCCCAATGCAGGTATTGTATCCATTTAAAGCAAGCCCAAGTTCTGCTGAATTTCATTGCTATTTCTTCTGAGGAGAGGATGGAGAAGCAGAGCCATGTACAGATGTGGTAAACCACATCTTTCTCTGGGCAGTTTTTCTCACTTGAGCTGGCATTTTCTTTCTGATTTTCTGTTCCTAGTTACTCCTGATGCCTCTGGGTTTTTATCTGAAGTTGGAGTCATCATTATCTTCCCTGCAGTCCTCTTTCACTTCATCAGCAAGAAGCTCTGCATTCAGAAAAGAGGTGGGCTCTCAAGCCTGGAACAACAAGGGAGAAGAAAACACTACAAAGAAAAATCCAGAGCTTGTAAGGACCTTGGTAAGTATCACAGTATTATACTGCCTTTGATGTACAGAATCTTCTTGGGGCTTTGATTGCTGGGAGGACAGAGATAGACCCATTTGCTGTGTGTTGGGTTATTTGTGTGGAAACCAGCAGGGGCTTGGGATAGACTATAGTAACCTCCAAAACTTGATCGAATGGATAGGGAATTGCTACCATGCTCCATTATCTTTGTCATCTGGAGTATTCTCTTGGAAAATTGAGGAGTGCACTAATGAAAAAGAAAACTCCCCTCTCTCTCTGCTGCGGGAGTACTTTGTTGATCCAGTGAAAAGCAAAATGTGAGCAATCCCAAGTAAAGACTGCCTTTCTTCTCATGAAGGATATGTCTGTCCTGGTTTTTGAGTAGTAGCTATTACACGTTCTTTCATTGGTCTGCTCTTGTCTTGAAAAATCATGTCTTTGAGTCCTGGAGTCAAAATAACTTGGGATTTTACTGTGTTACAAAAAAATAACATTTTAATGTTTCTCAACCATCAAAAATGCATCCAATCTGGTAAGGGTGGCAACTGAGACTTTGGTAATTTAATCAGACATGTGTTTGGAAATTTGCGTGTAATTAACTGTTTAATCATTGAAATAATGATTAAGTGACAAAGGATGAGGGCAATGCTGAGGTACTTAATGCCTTCTTTGCCTCAGTCTTTAATAGTAAGGAAAGTTGTTCCCTATGTGTACAAACCCAAGAGTTAGAGGAGCAGAAGAAAGCTCCCATGATTCTGATGTTGTGTGCAGGGTCGCAGAGAGGAGTCAAGGAACTACAGGCCTGTCAGTCTGACCTCAGTGCCAAGGAAAGTCATGAAACAGGTGATCTTGAGAGCCATCACAAAGCACATGCAAGAGAACTGGGTGATCAGGCCCAGACAACACAGGTTCATGAAAGGCAGGTCTTGTCAAACTAACCTGATTGCCTTCTATGACAAAGTGACCTGCCTACTGGTTGAGGAAAAGGCTGTGAATGTATCTTCTTGGATTTCATTCTGTTACGGAAACTGTCAGCCTCTGGCCTGGACAGGTGCACACTCTCCTGCATAGAAAACTGGCTGGATGGCTGGGCCCAGAGAGTGGTAGGAAATGACTTCAAACCCAGCTGGAGGCCACTGACAAGTGGGGTTCCCCAGGGCTCAGTGCTGGGTCCAACCCTGTTCAATGTCTTAATCAATGACCTGGATGAGGAGATTGAATGCACCCTAAGTAACTTTGTGGATGACACTAAGCTGGGTGGAAGTGTGGATCTGCTGGAGGTTTGGGAGGCTCTGCAAAGGGATCTGAACAGGCTGGACCGCTGGGCAGAGACCAATGGCATGAGGTTTAACAAGGCCAAATGTTGGGTCCTGCACTTGGAGCACAACAACCCTGTGCAGCTACAGACTAGGGGAAGAGTGACTAGCAAGCTGCCTGGAGGAGAAAGACCAGGGGGTGTTGATTGACAGTGACTGAAGGCCAATGGCATCTTGACTTGTATCAGAAACGGTGTAACCAGCAGGTTCAGGGAGGTTATTCTCCCTCTGTACTCAGCACTGGTGAGACCACACCAGGGACATAGCTTAGTTTTTGATAGGAATGGTTGGACTCAATGATCCTGGAGGTCTTTTCCAACCTAGTGATTCTGTGAATCAGCCAAGAAGAGGCCTCAGAAGCCTCCCAATTGTGAAAGGTCTGCTTCTCAGTGATTCAGTCTTAAAGCTAATTGTAAAAGGGCAGAAACACAAAGTTTAGAGCACCCAGGAGTTTTTTTGGTGCACATTTTTCATTGTACATGGAGTTCAGCATGGCCATTGCAAAGAGCAGGACCTGGTCTTACTTCAAGAGTCCAGGGTTTATGAACAGCCTAAGGCTTAGATACCACATGTGAAAGGGAGTCAGTGGGACTGACTGCTTCTTGCGAAAGGTATTAGTGAGCCAGGGAAAGACAGTAAAAAGTGAGAAGTACATGTGGTACTTGAAATTATTGCCACCCACTTCACCCCTTCCACTGGAAGTCCTAACTTTAATGCTTCTAAACAAAGACTATGTTTTTTTAAATAAGTTTCCTTGGTTGATATTATTTTTAAGTCTTTCTTCCCTTCATTTTGCCTCCCATCAAATGGTGTAAAAATGTGGCTTTTATTTCATTTTTTAAGATGACACATCTCCCAGGAGTGTGTGGGTGTTGACATTCTATGGAGCTGTCACAGGCTATCATGTAAACATGTATTTGCAATGCTTTTTCAAATGTGAATTATTAATAAACAGGGTGGCTTGCTTTTTTTTTTGTGTTGTGTTCCTTCCAAGTTTTGAAGGACAAAAAATTGTTTCCCAGCTGACACGCTCAATGGCAATTTTCATTTCAGACTAAATCTTATGTGTCTCAGTAATAAACCTTTGAAAACATGGGTTTATAATGGAAACACTAATTCAACTTTAACTACAACTGTGCTGTACAAGCAAAATACCACACACATTAATGAGGTGCTAAATCTGATACGGTAGAGGAATGTGTTATAGTCATTAATTACAAGGGAAACTTAAAGTTGGAGCCTGATTTTTCCCATTCAAGAAACATCAGCTTGGCAAGTCGGAGTTAAGAGCGATTTAAAAATATCCTCTCTATATTTAGTTTAAAAATTTCACCATTGCATTATGATACTTGTAAGGCCTATATGGAATATGCACGTAGGAAATGCTAATGCTTTCAAAGGACGGCAGATGAGAGAACAGATTAAACTCTGGGCTAATATAGCATGGCGTGTGGCAAATTCAGAAACCTGGAGTCTGAGCTAGGGCTGGGGAGCCAGGAAAGGCCACTTCTAGCATGACGATTGCCTGGTGAGTGACCTCTGCCGAGAGGATTGTTGACAAGCAAGAGTTTGTTTCAAATCAAAATCTGATTTGGCTGGATAGAAGCGAGCAGGATGAAAGTGTTTGTAACATGTAACTTAATGGCTAGTATTCACTTTTCCTGTTCTCAACTTCTGGTGAGCTGTGTTCATTACAAGAAGACCCTGATTCTACAGACACTGCTATTCTTTAACATGTAAGTCACTAGTGATTGTTCTTCTGAATTCTAATCTCTCAAATTGAGGCAGTCTTTTCCCTTCTCAATATTTTGACCCCTCTAGCCTGGCTAGAGGGGTCTGCAATAGGATAAAGCCAAATTTGCAGCAGCATAGGTGTAGCCTTAGAAGGTGTGTATGCGTTTGGTACACCAGATGGTTCTCTTGTCCTTGGATTTGTCTTAGTTTTGAGTTACTGATAAAAAGGAGAGTTAGTATAGAAACATACGCAATTTTGTCTACTTTGCACTTTGCAGGTGCATAGGCTGACATTCAGAAAATGTACTGTAAAGTGTCAAAGCCTTTTTTGTTTTTTTTTTTTTTTTTTCCTTTTCTTTTCTGTACAGATCCTGACCTCAGGATGAGGCAAGTGACACAATGAAATAGTGTCCATCATCACGGGTCTAGGATGCATCTGGTTAGTTTGTTCCTAATTTAATTTTAATTGTACAGTTTATGTCCTAATGAAAGGAGCAAGATAAGGGAAAGATCTTTGCAAAAATGAAGAATTAATTGAAAGTCTTTCGGGAGACTCCAGGACAAAGCCTCTTAATTACTGGGGTACAATGGATAGCATTTTTGATGCTTGAGACCTTTGTGTTTGCTATTCTTGAGTGTTTCATTTACCTTAGTGATCAGCCCACCTCTTGAGCAAGGATGTACTGCCCCTTCCTGCCTCTCAATGAGCTGCAGGAGTTCATTTACTGTACAGGCTGGAGCTTGGCAGAGCTGTCAGCCTGTATTTGTGATGGAGTTGGCTGTGACAAGGGAGAGCTCAGTGCAGGCTGTAAAGCTTAATAGAGAAACTGGTAAATACATAACTGATAGGAAGGGAAGGTAGCACAGAGTTAACACATGTCAAGCTTGCTTGGCTATGCCCAAGAACATGCACAAGGAAGTGGCGGTGGCATGAACGAGTCCTGAACTGACTGGAGCGATGCAAGAGCTTTGATGTATGTCATGTGCAGAATTCCTTAGTAAGGGAAAGATTAAACACCTTTGGCTTTAATGTTAGCTGGAGTGGTTTCTCACGGTATTGGTGATCTTTCAGGTGATGGGGGAGTGTGCATATGTCTGAAATTTCCCCCTGGATCATGTCCCCACACAAGGAGGAGAATCTTCTCTAGCACAGAGGCCTGACAGATGTCAGTGGGGTCTCGTGTGAGACCTTTTGATGCTGTGATGGTTTGGTGTCTCTTCCCATAGAGTGAATTTCAGGACCAGGAGGTGATGATGGTGTTCTTCTGTGTGGTGTTTATAGTGCTGCCGAGCCCTTTGCTTCAAAAGTTCATGGATGAGATGGACTTCACAGAAACATGTGACAGTGCTGGGCAAACCCTTGTGTAAACAGCTGTATTTAACTGCGTGCTTCAGAACTGTGACTCAAAAAAGAAAAGGACCCTCTTTGTTCTATACTGTAGTCTTTTTATAATGATGTGACCTGTGATGGGGAAAGAAATTTTATTTTCTTGGCTGTGCTCTATACAAAAATATTCCTGTTTTGCCTTGCCTTGAACACTTGTGATGTTAAGCATGTACTTCTGATCTGTGAAATCAGCTTAAACATCGTGATGTTTGAAGAAACTTCTTTTCCGTTTTTTTCCTTCTGTCTTATCAGCCATAAGAGTACTTTATGTTCATGTTTTCAAGATGTTTTGTACAGCCAACTGCTGTAGCCTCTGGGGCTAGCAGCACACTTAAAATAAATAAACTGAGATGCAGTTCTTATATAAACCACTCATCTCTTGTTGCTGAGGCTTTAAGGAAAGCATCAGCACCTATAACACTCAAAAAAGGCAGGAATGTTAGTAACACTGCCTGGTTGTTGACCTTGCTTTATCTGTACCTGGCCAGGCACTGGGACCCATCAAGTGCAGTGTGTGGGACTGTCATATGCTGGCAGAGGCTTAGCTTCATGTTTAGAAACAAGTAATGTAGGTGAGCATGACAGTACCAGTCTGGCGCATGCTGAGACTGGCTTCCTCCAACAGTGTGGTAAGTCATGGAAAGCCCAGGAATGTCCTCCAAAGAAGTACAATTGTGTCTGGTCTTCATAACCCTGATGCTGAGTACCCAGTAACCCCACTCTCCTCAGCAAGACATAGACTGAAAATGAGTCTGGGTTAGTCACGTCATCTAGTTGAGATATGTAGTTCAGCCAGAGTGTTGGGTTCCTTGGCCAGCCAGTGGTGTGAAGGAGAGGAGCTCTTGATAGAGAAGTTTCTCAGTGACTAAATGAAGCTAATCTTCTAAATACCTTTTCATTTCAGTTGCTTCTATAGAGGCTTGCAGCAAGAGTAGCTGCATCTGAAACAGTGTGACTGTTGCCATTGATGCCTTCCCCAGTCATTAGAGAGCTTGGTTTGCATCAAGGCTGAATTAAGTGGAAGATAAGAGTAGCTAAGAGAGCTATTCCTAACCTGGTAGGCACAGCTGCCTGCTCAGATGTATGCCTCTCAATTCTTTTAAATAATTGAAAATCAGTTCACTTTATTCCTAGTGACTCCTCATCCTCCTAGTATGTTTGGCTGGACTGCTGGTTGGCTTAGCAGAAGTGAGAGGAAATGGGAACCAAGGATTTAGCCATATGCACACACAAAGATGGATAACCAGGCATGGATAATCATCCATTGCAGTTGCCACTCAGGGCTGTGGTTCCCAGACTGCACTGTGCACTGCTCACTGGTGCTCCACACAACAATTTCCACAGGCTCTCTAATGATGGGGTGTGTGTGAGGGATGGGAAGAAGGAGTAACAGTAACTGAGCGACTCTTCAGAACATTTCTAAAATATCTTCATTGTGTTTACCAGCTAGCCGTGCTCTCCCACTGCTAATTTCTGTGCAAGTAATTGCTCTGATTGACCCTGGTTTCTTCAGTTACTGCAGACTGGCTGGCATGATTGCAGGTGGGGTGGAGACAGTCTGTTTGGTCTGCTGTACCCAGCAGCTTGACAGCACACGTGGGTGGGCTTGAGTGGTGGTGTACATCAGTGTTTCTTCAGCCTTTTGAACTTGTGATTTCCTTTTGGCTCTTCTGTCTTCATGCAAGCTGATGAATGACAGCAGCTCAATTACACAATGTGCTGTAATTTCGACTGCAGGTTTCTTCTCCATTCCCCCAATCCAGTAATCACAGATCTTTTTCACTTTGTTACCTTGAAAGAGCACAGTCGCCACTACTAATACCACTCTTCCAATATTCCAATGGTCTGTGACTTTCTTTATACCCTTTTTATAACCTTCAGTTTGAGAAGTATAAATAATTATTCATTGCTGCCACTTGGCATAGAACTGTTAGGTTTTTGTGCCTGTGGTGACAAGTGGCTCTTTAAATGCAAAGGACTTTTTTGATTTGCAAGATGTGAATCTGGACTTAACACGAGAGCTGAGGCAGAATCTGTCCCTCCAATATATCCAGGCCAAATATTATGGTCAAGGAATGTGTTTCCATTTCTTCTGTCCTGAAAAACCCGTTAAGTTTGTATAAATATTTTGGTGGCAATAATATCTATCTGTGCAGTCACAGATACCCTGTTTTCTGAATGGAAAACTGGACTTACATGGACTTTTTCCCACAGAGATGGGAAGTAGTCAGAGTAGGAAATCACAATCACCTCCTTAGCTCTGGAGCTTCTGAGCATAATATCTGGATGCTAGTTGTTCCAGGAGCATTTTTTTTCCTGATTTATCACCCTACACTCTATATGATGGGAAGAACTGTGTTTTTTGAAAAAGGCTCCACAGTTTTCAGCGCTTAATATCATATTTGCATAATTCCTTTTTTCCTTCTGCCCTTTTCCTCTTCTCCCTTTCCAACTGAAACTGTGAGGATTAGTAATTGTTGCCATGATTTTTCACAAAACGAGAGCATGCAACAAAGGAATGGGAAGAAAAGAAGAGACACCATGGGGCTGAATATCCTGATCTAAAACACTTCTGTCACTTGGGTATCAATTTTTACAACAGATTTGGCACAGCATCACTAGTAGTGAGCTGCCTGCAAAAACATGAGATGATTTGGGAGTGAGGAATAAGTCTGCAGGCTTCCTCTGCGTAGGCTAAACCCCGTGCAGTGAAGTGTGTTGCTGTCTATCTGATCTCATCTTTGTTTTCACTTCACCCTTTTGGGGCCTGCAGAACCAATGTGCTGCAGAAGTAGGTTTATTGCCTTGTTGATTTGTAAGCCATGAATGTTTCCAATGAGATGTGTGCAATTTATTGGCATAAACCATTAGATCTTCCTTGAATGCCCTGGAGTTTCTGAATTACCAGCTGAAAACTATTACTACAGAGCATATAATCACTTAGAAAGTACCTCTATCTTCTTTTTTTTTAATGTGAAACTCAGCTACATAAATAGCATTTTTATAGCACATAGACCAGAAAGGGTACAAAGATGTTCTGTATTTCTGTTTTGTTTTATCTTAGGGATATTTGGTCAGCAGTGACACTCACAGCTGATGTGAACCTCAGGGCACTGTCTGTGAACCTTTCTTCCACAAGAGGCTTCAATCAACTGAACATCTTCAAGAGCACAGACTGATTTTGGCACTGTGACAGTTTTAACTGGAAGTACAGTTTCATCATGGCAATGTTTGATTATCTTTCACTGTGAGGATAGAAAGGCTTTGCTAGCACCTTGTTAAATATGATTGTTGCGGTAGGAACGAAGAGTCCAGATTGTTCACAGAACTAGGACAGAGGATTTCTTGGCCCAGTGCTGCTGCTGCTCTGCTCAGAGTACATTTCTCATCTCCCCTCTGCCATTTCACACGTATTAATTGGGCTCCATTGAGAAGGGAGGATCAATAGCTTAAAATGAGTTATTAAATCATCTTACCCCTCCAAACCTTTCTTATTTTCTCCTGTCATGAACAAAATGGTCATTTTCACAGACACTGGTGTTTACAGAATCACAGAACAACCAGGTTGGAAGGGACCCATTGGATCTTCTAGTCCAACCATTCCTATCTAAGGCTAAACCAAGTCCCTCAATACCTCATCCACCCGTGTCTTAAACACCTCCAGGGAAGGTGACTCAACCACCTCCCTGGGCAACCTATTCCAATGCCCAATGACCCTCTGCGTGAAAAACCTCCTCCTAATCTCCAGCCTAAATCTACCCTGGCGGAGCTTGAGGCCATTCCCTCTCGTCCTGTCCCCTGTCACTTGGGAGAAGAGGCCAGCTCCCTCCTCTCCACAACCTCCTTTCAGGTACTTGTAGAGAGTAATGAGGTCTCCTCTCAGCCTCCTCTTCTCCAGGCTAAACAACCCCAACTCACTCAGCCGCTCCTCATAGGTTCTGTTCTCCTGCCCCTTCACCAGCCTCGTTGCTCTTCTCTGGACTTGCTCCAGAGCCTCAACATCCTTCTTGTGGTAAGGGGCCCAGAACTGTGTTGTGGGTGTTGACTTAGATTCACACCTTGATTTAAGTCTTCCTTCCTAAGTCTGGAGCTTCATGGTGGGTCTGCTTGTCCTAGGTGTCCACACAAATAAAGCTCCTGTCCTTGGATATGATCTATGGCATTCCAGATCAGCATAAGCTGCTGGTGCTCCGTGAAGATCAGTAAACAAAGGTAAAACATCATCAACGGCATAATTAAAATTTCTACGTAGCAGGGAAGGTAGGAATCGTTCCTCTAGGTACATGTAGTTTGGCTGTCTAAAGCAATGACCCAGCAGAATCTTCAGAGTTTCGGTTGTGGCAGATGGAATCAGCTACTTGCTCATACTGCTAAAAAAAAGAGTTTTGATACAGTTTTCTTGGCAGTGACAAAATAAGTGCATCTTTCTAAAATGGTGATGTGACAAAGGTTTCTTTGGATCTTTGCAAGCTGGGGCCTCCTCTTCTCTTTTCTCTGCATAGGACAGTACATTCCCAGGCAGAGATGTGAGGCTCTGGATTTCTTCCCTATCTAGTGTTTAAAAAATATGCACTCACTTGAAAATAGCTCAGTTGTTACAGGCTGCAACCCCATTTCCAACATGTGGTCTATGAGCCTCCCTACAAGGAGTTTGGTAAAAAAACTTTTGCAAGGGCCACACTATAAGTGACTTAAGAAAAGGAAGTTTCTGCCCACACTCTGCAACAACCTGAACAGGGAAATCATTTTAAGATGCACATCCGATGGCAAATTTTTAGGAGCCTACATATCAAGAACATTGAAAGACATTTTGCTAATATTACAAACCTCTGCATTGTGGTAGTGTTTGAAATTCTGCTAATAGTCATCTTTTTTTAGCTATACAATAATTGCACCTCTCAATGGAAATGCTACTCAGGAATAATGATCCTATCAAGACAAGGGAATATAGATTGTAGTAAAGGTTATGATGGCTTCTGTGAGAGGCTTAACATTGATCCTTCCAGCTATCTGATTTTCCAATATCAAAAAAAAAAAATAAACCCCAAACAACTTTTTAAGTTAAGCAGACAATTCAGTATAAAAATTCATGTCTTTAGTTATAGAAGATGGAACTTGAAGTGAATTTGCTAAACTGTTCTTTCCCTCTCTCTCTTTGATGAATGCTTTGAAAAAGAAATGGATTTTTCTTTCCCACACATTTTAAATGCTCTTCTCAGTGCTTTTATTTTTTTTTCTCTAGTGAAAGTCAAAATTGTTAGAGAATTCAAAAGTAAAAAATCCATTATGTTGAAAAGGCCATGTTGTGAAATATATCATAAACACCCGGTTAGAGCAGTGCCTGCTAATTAAGGGGGAGAGCTCCTGGGGAACAGCAAGCCTATAACAGAGCTCAACCCCCTTTGATCCTCTGTTGAGTTTGTAAAACCGTTACCCGCCCAAACTTGTCTGCAGCTTGTTACACATTTTATCCATCTGCTGCAAGACCAAAAATAAGCAATTTATAATTCAATTGAACTCCAGTTGTTCAGCGTATCACTGACTGTGGAGTCTTTAGTAAGAGGGAAAGGATGGGAGGAAAAGTCAAGCAAAGGCTAAACAGTCAGGCACCCTGGAAATTGCATTGCTTTTTCCTGTAGGGTTTACGTAAGCACTGGACTGCAAGTTGTACAGGTGTGTTGCAGGCATTACCGCATACGTGTTTGGATTTTTCAGGTGAAATATGCTTTAGTGTCTATCTGTTGTCTACAAACTGAAATCAAACCATTTGTTGGGGTTCTCTGGCTTCAATCTAGACAAATTTCTGTGCCTTGAGTAGAAGTGTGGTTGTGTGTATACATGTGTGGATGTGTTCTCTTCCTCCCAGTCCATCATAGCAAGGTGATGAGGACAACTGCTTGTGGTATGAAAGATGTGTGTTCAAGACTTATCCGCCTCTTTGGGTGACTGGGTGACCACATCCAAGCCCTACATGTAACTGTAGATCATTGCCTTAATTCAGCAACTGAAGTAAAATCTCACCTTGAAAAACTCTCTCCATCTTTCTGGTTGTGATAGCAGCCTCTGTTGTTCAGAGGCTCTTGTGTAGGACTGCAATGTTTGCCTGAGCTGTACCACGTTTAGGCATAGTGACCAGGAGAAGTGGGATGGCTCTGTTGGACAAATTAGGTGTTAGCTCTGAAATCTAATAACAAGAGGAACTAATTATTCCCTATGCAAATATAATGACTCTATGTCCTGTTGATTTTTTTAGAACTGATCAGCGCTTCATTTTAGCACCCGTATGTCTTATCTGCCTTTGTTAGCTATCACTCCTGCATCCCACCAGCGGCTACTACTGTTATGTATCTTACTGCTGAGATGGAGACAGAGTGTTATGAAGTTCTGCTTTAATCAGAAAACAGAGGTTAATTTGCTGTTCCCTGTAAATAAATAACAGGTTAAAAATGTATCTAGTACTCACCCACCCAAATTTGTCTCTTCCCATGTCTGGGAAAATCTCACTGTTGCAAGTACCATCTCCCAGTGACTTGCCAGCTGACTTACCAGTAGCAAATCTGCATTATGCTGAAAACGTGTTGCTTAGAGTGCGAAATCACATTAGGTCTATGAGAAATAAGATGCACAAAGCAGCGAGGCTTTGCCAAGGACAGGCTTGGTAAGAGGAGAGTTGATGAATGGGGAATAGCTGATCTGGGAGGTTATGCCGTGACATGTTCTTTGCCAAAGATTTAATGCATGGCAGGAGTGTTACCTGGGTTCCAGGGGGCTGAGCCAGGGGCCAACAGTTGACAGGCAGATGCTGGAACAGTGTGTACCCCAAGCCTAGAGAGCTCATAACAACCGTCAACTTTTAAAATGGCTTTAGTAACCTACATTCATTTACTGCTCTTGTTGATTCTGTGATTCATAGTACATACTGAAGCCAGTAATAAACTTGTTGGAAGGGCCTGCAGTGTAAGTCAACATCACTGAACAAAATCGTTCAGCACAGGTGTTTCAAATGGTAAAGACCTCTTAATCACTGATCTCATCAGTGAAAAACCTGCTCACCAAGCAAGGTGGAATCTCTTTAGTCTGTGCTCCATTTCAAACACAAATCCCAGCACACTGGTATTCCCACTATATTTCTCTGGAGACCATTTCAGAAGGTAATGCGCGCTGCTGGTGAGCCTGTTTTCTTGCCACTTATACTGTACTTACCCTTTGTTTGATTGCTGCTAGACCCCTAAATTCAACAAGACACTTGTATAAAGTTTCAAAGCTTCTTTTTGCTTCTTTTTAGTTGTCTTTTATCTTAAAATCTGCAAGTATTTAATTCTTTTTTCCTGAACTCATCATCCTACTTGTAGGTTTCTCCGTCTTCTCAGTGTTCCTAAAAGAATATCTGTCTTGTGATAATGTGGGAAGATGTATATTGGGCAAAAAGACATCTTAACTTTCTGCAAGTTATGTTTTTATTTATGATATAGATAAGTTTTGTCAAAACATGTCATATCAACATGATACCAATGCTTTTGTTAACTTACTTCTCTTCCAGTGATTTCATACCTATAACATTATACCTCCTGTGGGTTTTGCTCGTTTCTGAGGAGGATAAAATGACTCTGGGTTGTGTTACTGTGAGCAGAGAGGGGAGCACTTCTGAAGCAAAGTGTTTGAGATGTCTTCTGTAGGCTGGTTCTACAAACATTAGGCCTGTCACTCTAATAAATCAAAACATTTAACTTCCCAGGTTCTCCACCTTTGTTTTCACATCTGGAGATGCTCATGCTAAGGATGTTGTGGAAGTAAAGGTTCAGAGATTATTTGAGATTTTTGACTGCAGATTGTTTTGTACTTTTTTTTTGCCAGGTCTGTTGACAGCTGTAACCAGGATGTGAGTGCTTCAGAAAAGGTACTTCTGTTCTCACGTTCTAAGTTTGTACCTTTATATGAAGTTTAGCATTTGAATGAAAGCTTTCCAGATCTCTGGAGGAATATGTGTAATTTGTCCATCATTTCTGGATTCCTAGTGGTATTATTCTTGATGAATAGAAGTGCTTTTTCCTTTTCTCCTCTCAGTTCTAGACATCTTAGATATTCTGACAACAGGTGTTGATGGACAAGCAATTTACAGTAATCTCTCATGGTGCTTATTCTGTAGCGTCCTGACTTATAAGTGACATGCTGGCAAAGCTGAGCAACTGATCATCAGATACTGGCATAGTGTTCAACATGGCTTCTGAGGCTGCTCAGAACTTCCTTCAACCACTGTCTTCTTGGATGTCTCAAATATATGAAGCTATCCAGCAAGCAGGAGACTCTATATCTGCTTCTCTGCTGAGTTTGAGTGGAGTGGGTCGTAAATCAGAAGAAGAGAGAAACCAAGACTTGGAGAATAATGGAGGAGTTTACGAGGATTATTCTGAGGAATCAGATGGTGAACGACACCTGGACCTCTGGGATGAGGAATACTTATATCCTAGAGAAGATGGTCACATTGAGGGTCTTGATATTGCTCCACAAAATGCCCCTCATGGTTCTGACATACGTCCACAGAGGCAGAAACGTGTTAAAAACACTGACAGCTTATCAGAGCAGTGTGCTGAAAGCCCCAGGTCTTTGACAGCCGGTGGTTCCTACTGGACGAATGAAGATTTCCAGCCACTTGATCGGCTTCCTCCCATTGCTGAGGAAGAAGGTGAGCCCTCTAGGAGAATGGGAGGTCATGAGCACAATCTCAGCTTGGGTGGCTCCTTAAAATGTAATAACGACAAGGCAAGTTTTGCAGGTAAGCATCTAGCATGCACCCTGACAGTATTATCTGGACTTTCCTGGTGTGAATTTCATGTAGTTGCTAATCTGTTCATTATGTTCTGTGTTGTCTTTTTTTTTTTTAACCCCCACAGCTAAAATAAACCTCCCCAAATCCTAAAGAAAAATCTAACCTTTCCTCTTCTATTTCCAGTTCTTCTTTTTCATGAGACTATTGCCATTAAAATAAGCGGAGATCTCTGGGGTGAAATGCTGTGTGTTAGAAAGCAATCAGGCCCTGTTGCTGTAGCAAGAATTATTTTGTTCTCCCCATGGTTTGTTTCTGGTAGCAGGACCCCTCAAAGGGAGTGTTTAGCCTTAAGCCTTTGCTTTGAGAACCATCTGCCTTTGCGTCATTGCTATTAAAGATATATATAATCTTAAACCTTCTTTCTTTGTGCCAGGAATCTCAAGATGTTACTGTGCCATGTGCTGTGAAATGCTGTACTAAAAAGCCAGCCATATCTCATGATTTTATGGATTAAAGGCTCCCAAATTGCTTTCCTCCCCTCCCACCACCCCCACAGACTTTTCAAATAAGACTGAAGAGGACAGCAGGCAGGAGATTATGGGAATGAAAACTGAATTTGATATTTTCAGTTTTAAATAGACCTAACTATGACTTCTAATCATTAAGTGACATGAACAGCTTTTCAGGCAATTGTGTTTAGAATTGGATTTCAGCCATGTGATGTGTACTCAATAAATATCACTGTAAATGTGGCTGAAGGTTCCCTGGGTCGCAGAGAACTGATGAAGATGTATGTCACAACCAAAAGCAGGAAAGCTGCAGTCCTGCTGACACCATCCTTAGGTCTTACTGGGTTAAAGCTGCTTTTCATGAACATCCTAGGAACAGGGATAAGAGACTTGTGTGCGTGGGTCTGCATCAGGGAGTTGAACTTGAGATGCACTGAAGGTCTTTGGACTTTGACTTCTAATATCTAAATGCCTTGTTTTGAAACAGGCAGTAGATGCTCTTAAAAATATTTGTTTTATCATGACCAAGAGCTTTTCGTCACTCTTGGCTTCTGGAGAAGTCTTACATATTTAGCCTTTTCTGTGTAGACTGCGGAGATCAGAGCATTTGTTTTCCTGTTTAATAGGAATATCAGACTGAGAGGGTATAAACCTTGTCAGTGTTCTTTAATGAATGTTAAATTTAGCTCTTTTCTTTATTACTATTCCTCACATTGTTATGGCCAGGCAGTAAATAATTAAAAAGTGCTTTTGGTCTAGCTGTTCTGTCTCTCAGGTCGGAACTACTTGTTTCATATTCCAAATGAACGATGGCCAGAACTAGGTTAAGTAACCCAGTACTCTGTCTCTTGGAGTGCAGCCTCAAACCCATACAGATCGCCTGCCTTTTGGTACCCCTATACACTGCCCGTGCAATATCCTGCCCATGCTGTTAAGGTACGTGTGGATGAGGTGCTGAGGGGCATGATTTAGAGATTGGTGGGAATGGTTGGACTCGATGATCTGGTGGGTCTCTTCCAACCTGGTGATTCTATGATTGATAGGTACAAAGTTAATGCTGCGGGGATGGATTTACTGTGTGTACTTGGGTTATGTCTAGTGTGCATACAGGTGCCATGGAGCAGGGCATGTTGTATTCTTCCAGTGGGTGCTGGGGCCACAGTTCCCACTGAACAAGTGCTATCCAGGGCAGAGCCTTGTCTCCTGTAGAACCTGTACCACCAAGAAGAGCTGTTTAAGGAATTAATGGAAAATCCTTGAGGTCCTCAGAGTAGGCTGGGGAGCAACACATGCCAAATGCATTGTTCCAATGGTTATATGCATTATATTCCAATGACTTCTAGATCTTTGTCATGTCTCTGGACTACATACTGTCTCACAGTGAATGGGAGAGAAGATGGTGAGTTCTGAGGGAATTTTGGGCTAGGAATGGGCTGCTGTCACTGAGAGAGCAGTTTCTCACCTGCAGTCTTGTCTTCAGGGACATCTGACACAAAGCTGTGTGCAAGTGTCGATCTGCTGGAGGGTAGGGAGGCTTTGCAAAGGGACCTGGACAGGCTGGACCGCTGGGCAGTGTCCAAAGGCATGAGGTTTAACACGGCCAAATGCCGGGTCCTGCACTTGGGGCACAACAACCCTAAACAGAGCTACAGACTGGGAGAAGCCTGGCTGGAAAACTGCCAGGAGGAGAGGGACCTGGGGGTGTTGGTCAACAGCCGACTGAACAGGAGCCAGCAGTGTGCCCAGGTGGCCAAGAAGGCCAATGGCATCCTGGCTTGTATCAGAAACGGTGTGACCAGCAGGTCCAGGGAGGTGATTCTCCCTCTGTATTCAGCACTGGTGAGGCCGCTCCTCGAATCCTGTGATTAGTTCTGGGCCCCTCACCACAAGAAGGATGTTGAGGCTCTGGAGCAAGTCCAGAGAAGAGCGATGAGGCTGGTGAAGGGGCTGGAGAACAGAACCTATGAGGAGCGGCTGAGAGAGCTGGGGTTGTTTAGCCTGGAGAAGAGAAGGCTGAGAGGAGACCTCATTACTCTCTACAAGTACCTGAAAGGAGGTTGTGGTGAGGAGGGATCTGGCCTCTTCTCCCAAGTGACAGGGGACAGGACGAGAGGGAATGGCCTCAAGATCCACCAGGGTAGGTTTAGGCTGGAGATTAGGAGGAGGTTTTTCACGCAGAGGGTCATTGGGCATTGGAATAGGCTGCCCAGGGAGGTGGTTGAGTCACCTTCCCTGGAGGTGTTTAAGGCACGGGTGGATGAGGTCTTGAGGGACTTGGTTTAGTGTTAGATAGGAATGGTTGGACTAGAAGATCCAATGGGTCCCTTCCAACCTGGTTGTTCTGTGATTCTGTGATCTGAGAAAGTGGGTCCTTAGGACCAGATGAATTTTCTTAGTGAGAGACACGTAGAGTGACAGTCAGATGCCAAATTAACCCATCGCTGCAGCTAAAGAAAAGGGTCGCTCTGGACCTCTTTCCCAGCTGAGAACAGGTACTGATCAAATTCTTGTTGGACCCTCTTAATATTTATTTGCTTTCCTTCTCAATAAGCTGTCTGGAGCTGTTGTGAACTGGAAGGCTGGCCTTACAGAGCTTCTCAGCACCTACATCATCACTGTCTAGAGCTCTACTTCCACACAAAGCACTCTATAGGGCATTGCATAGCTTTTTACACCAGCAAGAATATCACTGCAAGTGCTCTCAAATAGTCTTTTATCTTTTTATCTCTGTGATGCACCACACAAAAGGTCATCCAATGGTCTCAAGATTTCATAGTTGTGAAGTTGGCTGTTTGAGGGTTGGAGGGCTGGGAGCGGATGTCTTTTTTTCTCAGACATATGTAAGTTGTATAATAGGAGGGAAAGTGCTGAACTGTGATTTGAAAATGTCTTCCACACGATCTTTGATGTGGAAGAACTCAATTTGCTCTTCTAAGCGACCCTTCACTTCCAAAATGCATACATGCTCTTTGTATTTCCCTTTTCAACTCGTTATTTCCTCTTTTTCCTTTAGATTAATTCTCTAACATCAAGAGTATGAACTCTTCTGATGGTAACCTGCACATGCAGAGAGGCTTTAATAACCTGGCACCTTAAAATTTCAATCATGGATTAAAATGATCAAGAAAAGATATTTGAGGTATCCTTATTTTTGCTAGCTTTGTTACCTAACCCTAAGTGACAATGTAAGCAAGCATATGGACTTGCTGACATTCAGGAAGGCATCAATATTAGCTTTGAACTTTTTTCCTTCCATGTGGCATTTTTTTCCCCATTTCTGCAAAACGCGTTTCCTGTTTATCCTTATATTCTTTTCAGAACATTGCATCTTGACTTTATTTCACTTAATGTACCATATTTCTCTCCACAATAGAATATTTTAAAGCTAAATTGGCACAAAACAGTAGCAATACTGAATGCTTTTTGTTGCCATGGAAATATTTCTGGGCACTTACTGAAGACCTGGTTGCCAATAGTAATGTAACAGAAAATAGATATGCTTCATTTAGCAGCTACTGGTGATTAAAGAGCCACAGAAATCCGTTACAAGGTCATTCCAATATGTAGTTTATTGGACTGGGCAGGGGGAAATCACCAACTCTAGATAAGAACAATTTTATTTTAAAAAAGATGCAGAACAAAATCCAATAGTTGTTTCCCTCACTTAAACTTAGAACATGCTTCTGAGAAGAAATAAAATAAAATTGCTGTTAAAATGCATCATTACCCCTTCTCCTTTTTATCAAATATGTTTTTGATCTCATTTTTGCCTCCTAGGAAGTGTTCTCTACCTCCCGGAGCAGCTTTTCTGAGGCTCCAAAGCAGCTCACAAGTTATTCAAAACCATTTTTAGGCTTAGGGATCCAATAAAGTATTTGAGCAATGAAATTCTTGGGTTCTTGAGTCAAATACCTGTTGGATACTGTGAAGCATGTTAATCAGAAGGGTGCAGGTTTGGCTGCTGCTGAGTCCTGCTCTGTACCAAAACGGTGCTAGTAATGTTATGCCAAGGTTTCAAAAAAAAAAAAAAAAAAAAGACAGGTAAAATTTTTTGCTTTCCATACTTTTGATTCACAGTTTAAATCCGAGGAGGTAGCTCAGCAGGAAATATTGCAGAGCCAGGTGTTTGGTTTAAGAGGTAAATGATGGGAAGGCAGAGACCCTTCCATGCATGCAGATTCCTGCCAACATTTGCACATCACGTAGTTAAAAATATTCCAAATACAGCTGAACTTGTTCTTGCAGCTTCTTTGAGACTCTCCTTCCTTGCCTAACCTTAGCATTTCTGATAGAGAAACTCTTAAGTTGCAGGAGGGGGAGAGGGCAGCCTTTACATCCTCCTGAAGCTACAATACTGCTGATCAGCTGACTGGGGGTGGCTGACGAGAGTGTGGCTGCCAAATCCAGCTCTATACATTTGGCTTAGGGGTTAAAAAGAAGCAGTGGAGCAATAAGTCACTTTTACAAGTAAAGCACTGCAAGCAGAGGGGTAGAGCTGGCCAGTCCATCTGCTTCCTTACCTGAAGCTATAGAATAAAAATAATAATAATGAATGAGGTGAAGAGCAGCAATAATTGTGCCATGAATTTCCCAGAGAATTTGTGGCTGCCCCATCCCTAGAGGTGTTCAAGGCCAGGTTGGATGAGGCTTTGAACAACCTGATCCAGTGGGAGGTGTCCCTGCCCTTGGCAGGGGATTGGAACTGGGTGGGCTTTAAGGTCCTTTCCAATGCAAACCATTCCATGGCTTTCACCCACTTAATCCTCAGGGCCCATGTTTGTTTGGCCAACAAAAAGTCACAGTGAGGATGAAGTTAGCAGTTTCAGCAGACACTGCTCTGGAAAGATATGGGGACAGACACGCAGAGTCTCCTGAATCTAAGGTGAACTATTTTTGCAGCACAAGTTTTGTGATTGAGAGTCTCATGAGGCGTCTGATAAAGCGTTTGTAACACTATTGTAATTTATAGGTGAGCACTACATTCAAACTTCATGAAGTCTTTGGACATTTTTTCCCACCGCTTAGACAATCTCAGTGCTAGCTAAAGATTGCCTTTCAGTTGCACTACAATAATTTCTTTGACCTTGTAATACTAGGAACTTTGTCGTCCTAATAGGAATATTGTCTAGATGACTAGATAGTTATCCTCGATACATGTATGAGGGGAAGCACACCTCTGAGACTCTGAGAGTTTTAAAAACTAGAAAGCACTATTGCATTTACTTACCTTGGCCTCCAGCTTAACAGGGGTCATTGATTTTTGCCAGTAATTGCTATAGTAGAGGAAATTATTCTTTGTGCTCTATATGAGCACTCCTGACCTCAGTAAATGACCCCTCATACAACCAGGAATTCCTAGGCAAGAAGTGAGTTTTCATTACATTCTATAAACCCATATAGCAAAATATACCCTGAAGAAAAAGATGTTGTTTGTGTGATAAATAAAACTTCTGCTTGAACCTGATACTAAAATAGATAGATGGCTGGTTTCCATGTGAAGATCGTAAGCACTGATAAATTTTATCACCTGTCTGTTTATGGAGCCAGCCAGTGCCATAGCCAGATTGGAGCTCTATAAAATCAGTGTCTGTACTCAAAGTAGAGCATTTAAAGACACTACACTGAATCAACAGCACCGCTAGGACTGAGTGAAGGAAAGCAAAGACAGACAGTGGACAAAAGCACTTCATAGAAAATACTTCTGGCTGCTCGAGTGGGAGAGAGCGCTAATATGACTGGAGATATGCATCTGGTCTGTGAAGAATGTGGTACAAGTCTGAGACTTTCTGAAATGAGGTGCAGATGTGAGTTTGCATTGAATGCTTTCTCTCTGGGAAATTCAGAACCACTCAGAAAATATTTGCGTGCAGACCTGTCTTTGTGATGGTGGTACCATGTTCGTTTTTATATTTAAAGTACTCCTTTGCAGTTCGTTCTTTTCAAAGCTTCAAATTATAAGGGGTCTTCATCCATGATGTCTAGAGTAAATGGGGATGAAAATATACAATAGCCTTGAAAAGAGGGTGGATTACGGTATGTGAGCTTTACAGATGAGGGAATGAAACCAAAGAGTAGGTAAAACCACAAGTTTAAAAACGTGCTACCTTTACAGGCTCTGTCTTAGGCCTTCCTCAATTCCTGTTCATCCTTGTTGGGTGATTTTAGTCACATTATCTTTCTAAGTCCACAGTGGATCAGTGTTTTGGGTTTTCACCAAGCTTCTTGTCTGGTGGGCAGAGCTTCCTTCTGCCTAGCTCCCTAGGGATGGTGAGGAAGGATGCTTTGTTGAAGATTACTTGTCATCATCTGCTCTTGCATCTAGAAGGTTACATAAGATGTATTGAGAGAAAGAGATGGATGTTGCCATTCAGTGCAGTTACAGAACAAATTGTGTGTGTGAGTGTGCGTGTTTGTGCATGTATTTTCTGATCCATTTTTGCTAAGTGGTATCCTCTTCCCACTCCCCATATGGCAGTTGCAACTCTTTCTTCCCCTGGGAAGGTTGTTTAGGACTCAAGAGGCTTCATTTACCAATAAGCAGTATCTTGGCAGCATCTGGGAAGTGCTGCCTTTCTCCTGGAAACACTCTCCTCACCTTCCATCTCCTACTATGGGCGAGGCAGGTGTGAATGATCTCATTGCGTTGTGGTGGAGGTTATGTGCAGGCATACTAGCAGCACTCTCTGCAGAACTGGAGCATAGTATTTCTGTGTGCTGATACAAACAGTAGTACTTTTTGTCCTCTTTTGTTGTTTTGTTTTGTTTTGCAGTTACTGCTAGCCTGGCCTGATTTTTAGACAGTCCAAGATGTCAGGCAAGGGCTTGTAGAAGGCAATAACCATTAGGACTTTTGGAAGCATGGACAATCCAGCTGCATTTCCTCCTTCCCTTTTGACATTGCTTAACAGCACAAAAAAACCACTAGTGTAAGCTTATATGAGATGCCAGATAGGGATATGTATATGACTTCCTTGTTCCCAGTTAATTTTCAGCTGTTGTGATGACCTCTTGGCAGCAGCCATCACTTTGAGTGACCTCATAAACTCCTGAAATAATTTTACTAACCAAGGGGGAAGACTGCAATGAAAGAAAAGATGGAGGTGACAGTCATAGAGTTAAAAATGTGCAGTTTTATGGACAGTGAAAGGCATTGTTGGGCTATGTGGGTCTTCCAGGTAATGAGGGTGGTGTGGTTGGACTGTACATCTCCAGATGATTTTTGTGTGATTTTCATGCATTTTCCTCTGATTGACCTAGGGAGGCTCAATCTGTATCTATTTGTAGACCAACATGAATGACTTAGGTTGAATCTTAAACCAGTCCATAGCAAAACCTGTAGAAAATCCCTTCTAATAACCGTGGGAAAAGCTGATGCTCTCGTGGCTTCATCACCCTACCTAAAAGTTTCCTGATGTTCAGATGGGTGCTCCCCTGTCTAGAGAGCTCAGTATCCACGTGAGATGAAACATCCTTGGAGGGACTCATAGCACTGGGCATGAGTGCTTGCCCACACAAGCTGGGTGATTGGAGGCATTTCTCTCCTCAGGCTGAGAGAGATTCAAGCCCATATGGTCTATATGTAACAGCATAATCTGTGTGGGAGTGCTTTCCAGCAAAATGTATGAGCGTGGTGCTACTGGAGAGAAAGCCCTGGATTAATGAGACCACTGAGGTTTGCTGAAGCTCTGTGTCACAAGGTCAGTTTTGGGGTCTAGACATGTTGCCATAAATAGTGTAGCTATAAAGTCATTGGCGCTGAGGGTGCAGTTTTGCATTGTCAGCAGGTGATGTAAAACTGCGGTTGAGATATATTGTCCTTCCCCGATCACGCTGTTGTGCTATTTTCCATGTCTGGCCTCATGAGTTTGCCACAGTGTGGTGAATCAGATTGGCTCACTGCTTCAGCTGAGTTACCAGCCTCTCCCCTTTACTTTTGAATCAGTCGAGCTGGCCACATGACTGCTAAAACTGGAACAAGGGAAAGAGGGAAGAGGAGGAGGAGGACAGGATTGTTCCTTCTGGGTGACAGGTTTGGTCTTGAATGCATGTGGCACCACATCCTCACCCACCGCTGCTGCTGAAATCTGTAATTTTCCCAGGAGTGCTATGGAAACGGTGGTGTTAGAACAGTGGAAAAGGGGGATTGTGCTGAATCAACCCTCTGGTAGCAAACAGAAAGTTTCAATTAGGAAAATCAGTGGGAAAATAAATATCTGCCTTCTTGCAATGCAGTTGTTATCCGTAGCAACCCCAAACAAACATCTTTGTGAGGGAGTTGGTTTTCACCCTGTTAATCAGCAAACAAAGACTTGTGGGTGTGAAGCTAATGGTTACGGTATTGGGTGCTATGAATGATATGTAATTACTGTGTATACCCTGGATCTAGCAGGCTGTGAGCATAATGTAGCGAAACAGTGCTTTAAAGAGGAGCAAGAGTCAATGTCTGGGGTTTTCCAGGCACTTCCTAGGCCAGTTTGGTTTCTGCTAAGTGGAAGGCCATTTTCTGGAAGAAGGTAATGCCAGTTCAAAGAAAATCACCTAAACATAGCAGAGAGAGCTTATGAAGTGACTCCCTTGCATTAGAAGGAGAAATGAGTATTCAAAGCAAACAAGTAGAAGAGGTGATTGTTAAGTAACCTGGAGGAATTCAACCCGTTGTGATGTGACAGCTACCAGGAAAACTGTTGTTAAAGTAATGATTGTGAAGCGAAAGTTATTACTTCTCTTGTTAGAAAGTTATTACTTTTCTTGTCAGAAAGAAAGGACAGCGTTTTCTAAATTGATGGCCACAGAGTTCCACCAGTTTATTTAGTTTCTGAGTCCACAAGCATTTACAGCCCCACACATCCGAGCATACAGAGCTACACCTGTGCCCTGCAGTGTCCCCAACATAGACACAGCATCTGGTGACAGAAGGTCACAGTTGCTTGGGTCACAGTTGCATATTTTCAAGCAACCTAACCTGAGCTGGCAAAGGGGTGGCTGTAACTGCATCCACACCAAATATGTTCCTCGTTTAACGGTATCTCCTACAGTGTGAAATCTCTTCTTTTCTTCCACTTCCCAGCAAATCCTGGGCCGATGCTAATAAAAATTAGTGTAAATGAAGCCTGACTCATGGTTACTCCACATGTAAAGTGTGAAGTAGGTGACTGGGAAAACAAGAGATGACTGTGCTTCTGCATCTTGGCCGCCATTTCCTTTAGCTATGGAAGAACTTAGCAAAGTAAAGTGAGAGTCAGTTTGAAGCCAAGTCCCATGTTCCTATTTTTGAAATCCAAATCTTGGAGTAGGAAAAAAGCAACAGGAAAAGATGTTGATTTTCATGTTGTTTGCTGTGAGCAGTTCCCTATTCCTTTGCACAGCATTGTGCAGATTTGGAGTTCATTGCTCTGACGGCTGTATTGTTGGACTATGGAAGTGCTCAATGGTCACAGCCAACTAATGACTTGTTTCTGATCACTTTCTGATTTTTTTTTGTTTGTTTGCTTTTTATTCTTTTTCTGTTAGAAATATCCCCTGGTATGAAAGCTGCTGAGTTGTGATTCTATGTGCCTCCATCACATGCAAACACTCAAGTATGTTTGCCTTGGAGAGTTCCCAGTCGATTTGGTCATGGGGTTAGGACAGATGAAGAGGTAGAGATTGACTTCTTGCTAAAGCAGGATGGTCTCACTTGGCACTCAGGCAAAGAGAGGTGGACCTTATGTTTACCAGTGGTTACTAAGTGGCTCCCTGGATGGTGTACCTACCAGAAAGGGACAGAACCACATGGGCCTCCACAAGGAGAAACCTATAAATCAGGTAGTTGAGTTACCTTGTACTTTGTTTTGAAATCCCAGATCAAATGGGAACAGATAGACAAACAAAGTGAGAAGATGATTCCAAATTGAAGACACTGTAAATCAGAGCTTTAGTGGCATGGCTATTGGTAGTACCAACTCCATGCGTGCCACTAAATGTTCTCTTTACAAGATGGTCCTCCTTTTTTTTAATGAGAATCTCTATCATATTCCATGTTTGCATTAGGCTTTTCCAGTTTTCCAAAAGAAAACCTCTTTTTATTCTGTATGCTGTTCTTGAGTTGTGCTGAGCAGGAACTGTTGCAGATCTCTATGTCATCCTGATCATGAAAATTTTAAGGCCAGACCTATGTGACTGCTTCTATAATAGCAAAAACCACATCACAGAGTGCTCCTGGGATCATCCAAGTATATGCATTATGCATAGATGTACTGGTATTGTCTTTGGTTATATGATCAAATAAATTTTTTTTGTATAGTACAGCTGCTTCCTTCAGGCCTTGGTGATGCTCTCATTGAAACTCTCACCAACTTCCTCAAAGCAGAATCAAAATCTTTAGGAAGAAGGTGGACACACAAAGGCAGCGTGTTAAATGTATAGGAAAGCAGAAATTTGGCGTTATCTTATCTTTGTTCAGCCAACGTGACTGTTGTTTGTTTGGTGGGGTTTTTTTAAACATGCAGGCAGACAGGACACATGCAGTACATCTATATTTTACACCTACACTGTGTGTTTTATTCGGTGATTTTTTTTCTTGGATAAGCTTTGAGCAAACGATAAGTTATTCTTTATACTTGGTAATGCTGTGGAGAATTCTTGAATTATTTATTTCATGCATTTTAGCTCAGCGTATTTGGATGCCTGTAAGCTAACTCTGTAACTGATTGGGTATTTGAAATTTCTAAATAAATAGTGGTAGTTTGAAATACCTTGCCAGAAAAAGAGGTCACCCTCCTTCCTCCCCCACTGTCTCCTCCAGAGAGAAAAAAATAAATCCCACATTCCTCCTTGTGAGTGATGGGAAGCTGATTTGTAAAACAGATGCTGCATAGAAGTAATTGAGTTGAAGTTGCTAGAAATATGTATATGCTTCACAACATCTGCAGATCTCAAGACGTATTCATTATCTTTCCAGAATTTAGATTGTAATTATGAGTCCTTTATTTAAGTTTCCATGGTGATATAGAAAATGTTTCCCCCTCGTCCTTTCCTAATCAGGACACTTGTGTATTTGAATGGCAAACGCTTTTCTCTCCCCTGGGTAAAGTTAGTTTTATTAATATAGAGATATTAAGTTGACACAGATCTGTCTGCTGCTCAGGCAAAGATTCAGCAGCGAACGTATCAAGCCTTTGCTACAGATTCCCCAGTGCCACCATTTAATTAGCCTGTATGCTTCCAAATGCTAGTAAGAAATAGCATCCAGTGTCATAACAAGAGATGCAGTCATGCTTTGGGGATTTGTGAAGTTAAAGTCAAAGTGGCCAATAACACATCAGAGCAGGCCAAACTCCTCCTCTCCATCCCTTCACCCTTTTCCTTCTATCCTAGAAAAAGGACTTGCTCATTTTGGCAAAGAGTTGTGTGTGGGTCATGCTAGGGAGTACCCTTACAGGAGTGGTCCAGGAGTGTGTGGTTCATGTGGCCTTTCAGAAATTTTTTGTAATAACCAGAATCACACGCTATGTTAAACTACATTTATTTAAGTATACAGCCTTGTGCCCATGGACTCAGAATTTTAATGCTAATGTTTTTTTAGAAGCTGGTGAAAGATATGGTTTAATTGCTAAAGGTGATATTTTACTCAGGATATTTGCTAACTCTTTGAGTGAAAAGTGGGGTTTTGTTTAAACTAGAATAAATTTCATTTTTGTCTTAAATGCCCAAAAGTTATACACGTATCAATAGAACTCAGCATTTGCTTAGTATTTAATTTTATAGAGATTGCATGAGCGGTGGGTAGTGAATTGATAATACAGTTGGCTGAAAAAGAGTGTTCAGTTCTATGCACTTGATTGTTTCAATGGATCATAGCATATTCAGGCCGTAGCGTTGTTAAAGCTTGCTATAATTTTTATTTTAAAAAAAATCAGACAAACGTATTTTTAACAGCTTATGTTAAAATAATCAATTTTTGTGATAGCTGGTGATGGTCACTAACTATCTATAAACTAATGTCTAAATACTTCACTTTTTTTCATCAGAATAGGAATACTTAGCTTTTTCCTCTAATTGAGAGCAATTTTCTAGAAGGAACAGCAGGCTTATCATCAAATTGTGGCAAAACAGACTAGAGGGTCAAAACTAACAGTGTGGCAGTGTGGAAGAAGCCAGCTTCTGCTGGGACCAGTTTGCTTTGGTACTGCCAGCTTCCTCACTCTGTCCTCTCTGCTGGTGAGTTAAGAGCTGTCTTCTGTGCAGGTGAATTTATAGAGCAGTGATAGTGATTGTCATTCTGTCTATACAGCAGATTTTTAATAGACCTAACAGAATTCAGCTTCCCCACCTGGAGCTGTGTGATTGCTGTAAGTGAGGTCTGGGGTGAAAAAAGGTGTTTTCCTTCCCAAACCAGGCAGTGCCACTGGGAAAGCTGCCCTTCACCTATTTGTCTGCAACACTCATTTGTTCAGCTGCTCAGAGCTGCCGTAGTGATTATCAAAGTGAGTCTTAGCAACCATATCTTATACTTCACGTTCAAGAGCAAGCAGTGGACCAACCACACTTGACAGGTGGCTTGTTCATGTGTGTATCCAAACATCCACATCCACACTGACTGTCTGTCATCCCCACCGCTCCCTTCTCTGCATGCCAGTGGGTCAGAACATCCTGCTGTTGTGCTTCCGTGGTGCTGATGACAGGGATATCAGCAAAAAGCCTCTCTGTTTTTGTCCTGACAAAGCAAGGCCAAGTATATATAGTATGTATTGAGCCCTCCTTCCCCCATCTGGCAGATATTCATGCACTAATGAGGGTGCAGTCATCTTATATTCAAAGCATGTGTTGGTAGCAGGAGGGGAAGGGCATTCACAGAGACATGCTCAAATGCGTATCTTCACTTTTAAAGGTTACGATTTACATCGGTCTCCCGAGTTCCTCTGCTGCTGGCAGATGGAGTCAGCGATGCCTGTTAGTCGTGTGCTGTATTTATGTGCTTGTAGTATTACCCAGAACAGGGTATGCCTGAGTTGCTTTTTCAGTGTAAAAGAAGTTCCGTCTCCACCTTAGCAGGAGCTGAAGGGGAATGGAAGCATGACCGTGTTCAAGTCCTTTGCATACTGCTTTGTCTTTGCACATGCTAATGATTTTATGAGTGGTTCTCTACATGTGTTTCATCTTACTTTGTGTTCTACGCTGTTAAATATCCTCATTTAAAACAAAACAAAACAAAACAAAAACTAGGGTAATGTGCATAATTGGGCAAGATCTAATAGTATGTAAACATTGCTGATACAATATGACATTCACAGGTTTTCCAGAGATTGAAGAAGCAGATGATACTGAAGTTCACTCCTCAGGTTTCTGTAAACCCTTGATCCCCATTTTTCTCCCCAGAAGGTCCATCCAAAAGCTAGAAGCATGCTGTGTCATCTGGCTTCTTGGCCAAGGCCTGCAGATTGTCTAAAGCCCACATTTTTTTTCTCCCAGTAAACAGTTACAGGGAGGATGAAGAACAGAGAGCATCTTCAGGCAGTGATGACAAGGTGATTAAGCTGTTTGAGATGTCTGTGTCATGCTCACAATGTTTTCAGTCAGAAGTATGTGAAAAAGCAACACCAGCAGGTGTGGAGCATAGACTCAAACTCAACCATTTGCTCTCCAGCCACAAGGAGTATCGTACAGAGATATCTGGATGCAAAGGTACTGCTTGCATGAAATAAGGTTAAAGAAATTGGAGATTTCAAAATCTGTATCCTCAACATGGACAGATTCTTTTGTTGTGGAGAACAAGTCCCGAGTCTTGCTTTCCCTCTTGTGAAAATTGGTTTCCTTGTTGGTTACCTGTAGCTCATTTTTAAAATACTTAGAGGAAGGAGTCTGGATCTGAGCCCTGCTGAAGTCCATTAGGATCTTTTCATTAACTGTATGTGGCTTTTGAACTCTGGCTCCTAATCCACAGGGATTTTCATGGATTTTATTGCCAGTTTTGCCAAAGACTGCAGGACTTCATTGTAGTTATTTTTGGATCGTACCACTTCAGTCACTTCTTTAGCAAGCCTTTTAGCTGAAGTTGAACATCTCCTTTTGTAACAGCTTCGCAAACACAAGGTGAATGGTGAATGAATTATGCTGTATCATTTGCCAGCACATACGCCAAATGTCAGGCAATGACAGAAACTAAAAATTTATTGCACAGGAGGGAAGAATTTTATGATCTTCTATGGACTAATGTAATGACTCTTTTATACAAACAGAGATGAAATGCATTTAAAAATGTAGCTACTTAGAAAATTGGCCTGAACACATTCTAAAATCTAGAGAAGTTCATTAGAGGGAAGAGCTGTGAAAGGGCCCTTTGTTTTTCATTCTGTAGAATGTTTAATATTGAAACACAATTGCTTGATTTTGATGTACCCTCTTATTAGAGCAATTATTTTAAGATATGGCTCTCTGTCAAAGTCTTCTCTGAGCATAGCGTGGTGCAGATGGGCTCTTACTTTTGTTTTCAGAGGTAATATTAATATTTGTTAAATAGCTGTTCAGAAGCTAAGTGAAAGCAAATGTTAAATCCTGCTATCACTGAGATGTTTGGTTCTCTGCCCCATTCCTCACTAAGCTTAAGATTAGACCTTTTGTTGCATTTATAGGCATTTTGTACACATTCCTGTAAACTAGCCTTGGGTATTTCTGGTCTCCTTCAAACCCAGAGGGCCTTCTGAGGCATGTAGAGCTGCTTTTAAAGTATGTACAATGGTAGTTGCATGTATCCACAGCTCACAGTATGAAGCATTTATCTGAAAGAAAGGCTGACGCATTGAGGTAAATCCTAGATTACACCCAAGCCTGCTACCCCCCAGTTGCTAGTAGGATAGCTCCATGTGTGTAAGTCCATTTTGGCCCCTAGCTGGTGCTGTGATCACAAAACACAGGAAGATTTGTAGGTATAAAGCCATCTTTGTACCCTGAGGGCATAACAAACATTGTTTCAGTTGAGTGGATGCTCTGGACCTTTCTGGGTGAGAGGGATGAAAGATCTATTGAAAGTGTTGAATCCAGATTGGGATCATGGCACATGTGACTTTATTTAGCCTCTGCCTGAGACCTCTTCTCCTTGTGTTGTCTTAACGTGGCCTTTTACTAACGTAGCCGGTAGTTTTCTTTTCTTACAGAATCAGAAATCTATAACAAACTCAGGCATACAGTGAAGCTGAACATCTCAGAGGGCCCCAAATAGCTTCTCTTCTACTCAGCCGTGACATACATATGGCAAAGTCTTCTCAAATCATGCTCTTACATGGTATTTTCCTTGTCCCCCTGTTTCTGTTGTCAATGTCATGACAGACTTGCTCTTTAGACACATTTAGCTGTGAATTTTCACCTGTTAAAAAGCTTTGTAGTAAGCTAAATAGAGCTTGGAAAGAGGAGTACACACTGCAGGAAGGAAGTGTTTGGAGGATGCTCTTGGGAGCTGAATGGCTTGAATGCCAGCTCTGCCCACAGCCTCTCTGCAAATCACCCTGTTAATAAAGAGCCTATTTGAGTTCTGGAAACATGGAGACTTCTCAGGCTATTACCCAGCATGTGGTAAATTAAACAATCTTGGCCTGATTGCATAATGTCACTTGAAATTTAAGATCTGTTTTCTCTTTAACCCGTAAAATTTACAAGCCATTTTTGTTTAGAGTTATCGTAATTAGATAATGATTCTGCTCCTTTGAGGCTTTTCTAGGAAGTTTTTTAGCACTTTTTGGTGGCTAATCTCATAATAACCAGGGGCAGAAGCACTACTCAGTCTCCCTACATCTGTTTTGGTTCTGTGTGAAGAAGCGTGTTATGAGAGGGTGATTTGGAACTGGGTCTATAGCAAGGACCAGGCAAGAGGATTACTTCTTATGAGGACAAACATCCCTCAGTCCCACTAACTCATATCTTTGCTGCTGTTAGTGTTGCTCCTAGTAGGCACGAGGATTTCAAGTCCAGAAGTACCTAGATCCACGCTGAAATACTTTCCTCCTCTGGACCATATTTAAGCAGGCTCTTAATTTTCAGTATGTGTTCATGTACATTATAGAAGAAGGGATCAAATTTCTTTCATTTTGGAAAATCATGCAGAAGATACATGCTTTTTCTTGTAAATGCACAGTGATTCACCACAGTCTGGAGAGCAAACGTCATGTTGGTCAGCACAGCTAACAGGCATTAAACTCTTCAACTCAGTATTTCTTGCTGGTCAATGAGCTATGTAGGGTTAATTTAGCAAGATCTACTAGCCTCAATCTTTTAACTCCAGCACCTATCAGTGTGATTTAGGATCTGATTAGGCCTCTCGGGACAATTCTTTTGCACATTGTAAAGCTTCATAGAACCGAGAGATTGTGTATAATTTAAAAACAAGAAATATACTGTAGGTTAAGCGGACCATTTACTAGCTAATGTAAGGGGTGATTCACAGTATTTTCCAGCCTGATTTCCAGTGTATGATGTGCTGAGGTTTGCCTATGTCTTTGGAGGGATGTTCCCATATCCCAGTACCTCTTAGAGTTGTTTTTAGAGGTGATGCTCACCCTTTCATCTGATAAATGTCACAGTTTCTTCATAGCCAGTTCTCTGACCTTGAATACAGACTTCCCTGATTTGTTGGTAATTTCTGTTCCCCAATATTCCCTTTACCTTTTCTTGGCTTGTGGGCACATGTGACACAACAGGGAAAGGTTGAGGACAGGTCTGAAAAAAACCAGCACTCTTTTAGTGTACAATGCTATCTATCCTTAATTTTAGGATTGGCTGCTATTGCTCTGCAGGGACTTGTGGCTAATTAAGGTTCAAATAGTTAGATAAGGATGTCTCAACATGTATCCCTGATGCTGTGCTGTTTATTCTTGTCAGGTATTTGTAAGGCAGTTGACATTTTCTTCTCTCACGTAAGTTACAGGCATTTTATGGCTCCGACCTTTTCCTTTACATGAAGAACTTCTGTTTTGACCACTTTTTTGTGAATATAATGTTAGAACGGATGTAATTGGAGAGGTGTAGTTGTTCCAGTCTGTGTAGTTGGACTATTACTTGTAATGATCCTCTAATGCTGGTATTTATAAGTGATTATCTCTTACCAAACTACTTAAAATTTAAAGAAAAAGCCAGACTGTTTCAGTAAAATTGTTTTGGTGAATCACCTTTTCCCTTCCTTTCCCTGAATATTACATTTGCTTTCCTAACATATTCATTTTTGTGCCAGTCTAAAGGGGAAGGCTTGCTCTATTAATATATTTCTGGAGTTCTCCTGTTATGAATAGCCTTTTATGGCTTTAATGTAGTTTTTGAAAATTCCTCTATTATTGATCTAGATATTATCCCAGCAGGAGTCAAAATCACAAGACAATTGTGTGAGGATAATTTCTTACTACAGTAGCGTTTTATTCTGAAAGCCTGCTGTGTGGTGTGTGCTTTGATGGATGACCCACTGTTTAAAATGTGTATTAGGCATTGGCTTGTTAATTAAATGCCTTAAGGAGCGCACGTACCCATTCAGTCTCAATAAATTTGTGGAATTTCTGTTATTTTTTCTTGTTTATGTTCTTATGTTTACTTCTTTGTGTTTTCTGACTTTGTAGAGAAGAATTACAGTAATACCAAAAAATCAAATTACTTTCTGCCATCACTCAAAGGGTCCAGCTCAGGGCAGAGGAGAGACAAGAAGGACTCTTGGTTTCAGGACTAGGTCTACCAGATGGGAGGATGAGAAGGAGAAGAGGTGGGTTTTGCATTGCAAAAGGGAGTGACAAGAGCACCTACCTGGAATCTGAGAGATTTGAATTTGGATCCCTCTTTCCAGGACCTTCTTCCACATCTCAGAAGAGGATCATAGTTAAAAAGCTGTGCAGTGGTCTCAGACTTCTTGAAGTTCCCATACTTGAACTAGGAGGGAGAATGTGAGGCTGTTCATAGATAAAGAAAAGATATAAAGATATTCTTCCAATCTCTGAGCTGTTAAATTGAAAGATCATCCAAGAAAAAGGGAACAAACTTCTGCACACATCCAGAAAATGTTTTCTAAGTATAATCCCCATTATCCTTGTTGGTCTTGGAGTTTTTTTAATTGTTTGGTTTGTTTTTGTGGAGCAAGTAGGAATAAGAAACAGCGTATTTGCTGCTAAGGCCAAACATAGAATTTCTTCTATTCAGAAAGATTTGAGAATTTTTTTTTCTAGACAGAGGGATATGTAGAGAATCATAGAATGACTTGAGATGGAAGGGGCCTTTAAACATCTATTCCAGCACTCCCTGCCCCATCCAAACTGACTCTGAACACTTCCAGTAATGGAGCATCCGGTTCCATCATCTCACCACCTCAGAGTAAAGAATTTCTTCCTAATAGCCAATGTAAATTTATCCTCTTTCAGTTTAAAACCATTGCCCTTTGCCCTCCCATTACAAGTGCTGGTAAACTGTCTCTCTCCATCTTTCTTAGAAACCCCCTTTAAGTATTAAAAACCAGCAATAAGGTCTTCCCAACACCTTCCCTTCTATGTGATGAACAATCTAAGCTCTCTCAGTGTTTCTTCATACAAAAGATGTTTCAGCCATGTGACCATTTTCATGGCCTGTGCTAACGGGTCTATGTCTTTCTTGTGCTGCCTCCACCAAGGTGGATGCAATATTACAGATGTGGTCTGACAAGAGCAGTCTAGACGGGAAGAATGGACTCACTTATCTGCTGGCACCACTTCCTTTGGTGCAGCCCAGGGTACAGTTGGCTTTCTGGGCTGCAAGTGCACTTTGCTGGCTCATATCCAATTTTTCATCCACTAATATCCCCAAGTCTTTCTCTGCAGGGCTGCTCTCAAACAATTCAGTGTACAGTGGTATTGGGGATTGGATTGCCCTGACCCAGGTGCGGGACTTTACACTTGGCCTTCTTGAACTTCACCAGGTTCACATTGTCCTAGTTGCAACCTTAAAGTCCCTCTAGATGGCATCCCTTCCCTCAAGTGTATCAATTTTGCCACTCAGCTTGATGTCATCTGCAGACTTGCTAAGGGTGCATTCAATCCCACTGTCTGTGCCATTAATAGAGATACTGAACAGTACTGATCTGGTAGTTCTTGGAATCTTCCACTTTATCCTTCTAAAGAATGTGTGTTCCCCCTTTTCCAGTCACTGAAGACTTCCCCTGACTGCCATGACTTTTCAAGTATGATGGAGAGTGGCTTAGCAACTACATCAGTCAATTTCCTCAGGACCCTAGGATACATTTCATCACATCCCATAGACCTATGTTTAGGTCCCTCAGAGGGTCTCAAACCTAATCGTGTGCAGTGGGTGGGGCTTGATTTCTCTAGTCCCTGCCTTGACATTCAGAGACTTAAGAAATGTGGGATGAGCGATTGTCAGTGATAACAAAAATGTTATTTTGTACCTCAGTCTTTTCCATGTCAGTTATCACCAGATTTCCTGTCCCCCTGTATCAGGCAGGGGATGAAAACATTGATTCATCTAATCCAAAGCAAATTAATTGTTTTCTATCAAACACAGTAATTAATGCTATTTTTAAAAGATTTAAGTTGGAGACCAAATTTGAAAATAATTATTGTTCTATAGTAATGACCTTGAGAAAATCAACAAGCAGGTAGCTCTTCTTGGAAAAGGGGATGGACAAGATGATGTCCAGAGATTCCTTGCAATACTAACCAGTCTTTAGCTCTGTTTGCAAAGGAAGTCATTCTGTTTTCATTGCTGTCATCACCTGTCTGGAAGTACAACTTGTTTTCTTTCACTGTAACTGGTCCATGGCTATTTGAAAGAGATGGAGGCAGAATTTAGCTCTTTGTGTTCCTAAAGCAAGGCCTGGCATCAGATGCATTAGGAGGAGGGAAGTCCCTCATTTTCTTCTGAAAGTGCTTGCAGAACACATGCAAGGCCAAATCATGATGTTATTTTTGTCTGTATCCCTGTACATATAATTATTTGTGTTTTTCCACCCAGAGAGCTCTCAATGATGCCTTCAAGTAGGGAAAAATTGCCCTCTATGCACAACAGAGACTCCAGTGATGCAGAGAAGGAATCTGTGGTCTGAGACAGAGAATGTTATTTTATTCTCATTAATGAACCTTACTTTAGCCCATGGAGTAAGCCTGTAGGATCAGGTGAATTAAAACTAAGGAAAGCAGGAAGGGAATTGGGCAAAATACCTCCCTGCAGTAGCCCTTGGGTTAATTTATCCCAAATGTGGGATTTGGAGATTCCTCGTTGGCTTGCAGGGCTCTCAGGGATGCATGATCGGGTCATTGTGGCACTCTGTTATCACCATGAAACTCCTTTCCTCTCTAGTACCATTCCCTTGAGGGCAATGCTACCTCACGTCTTCTCCACCTCGTTCTCCTCCTGCACAGAAGGAAATTGCTGATACCTATCCATCAGGCCTATGCTGTGCGTTTCTGGAATTTGTCTGACCTATGTTTTCCTGGAAGCAATTGCTTTGGGGCCACAAAACAGCCCTAAGGAGCTTGAATATCCCAAACGCTCCATTGGTAATTGCATTTGGTGGTTAACTTCTTAAAGTCAACAGGTTTCTCAGTTCAGGAAGAGGTGAGAAATAGCCACATTCACTCCATCAAATGCTGATTTATACAGGAATTTTTATTTTACAGGTTTCATGCTGTAAAACTCAGAATAGAATCTGTCTCTTACAAAAGCTGGAGGTGAGGGGGAAAAAAAAGAAGAGAAAGGAGAGAAAGGCACATATTGGGAGCTGGAGGGGGAGGAATTTATTCTAATCCTTCTGAAATTATTTTCTTGCTGTAAATTGTTAGATCTGGATGGACTAAGCCAACTGAGTTACCAAGACAACCTATCGTATCGTGAAGATGACCATGTATCTCTTGATTCAAGATCAACAATTGAGAGTAGGGGCACTGGGCAGCATAAAGGGCCTAGGATGGAGTCGAGGATTGCCAATGGTGTTAGTCAACAAGCCATGGAAAGATATTTGGAAATGGAGACAGCATTTACCAAGCCGGGATTGGAAGTAAATGATGCTACTGACAGCTCATCTGCTTGGAGTCCTGAGGTATGGCGAATTGTCATTTATTATACACACTGTAAGCTTTTGAAGGATATTGGGGGCCAAAAATTTTTAAGGGAGAAATGAAGTGAGAAACTGATGAGCACAACAGAATATAATGGTACTCCTGTGTGTATATGTGCACGAACATACGCCCTCTCCCTGCGTTCCCCCTTTTGCTTGTATTTTACCTCTTGCTACTAACACTGATTTAGAGAAGCTGTTTTATTGTTCAGTTTCTGACTGCAATCTTTGAACCAAAATTGGAGCGATTAGCTACCTGACAGCATTTACTATAATTTAGCAATGAGCCAGGGCTTTGTTATAGGTTGTGTGTGCAGGGTGTGTGTCTAGGAACAGGGTGTGTTGTCACTGGATCAGATCTGTGCCTCTTTTTCTGGGTGGTTTCTATGGCTTAGACAATGGGAAGCATCTAGAAACCTGGGGGCAACTGGTGGAGGTAGCCTGTGACTTGGTCAAGTGACTATCACTCTGGTCCCCATTGATACCAGGCATCCTTCCAGGGAAGGAGAGAACCTGAGAGCTCCTCTGCTTTCCTTTAATTCTGTACCTTTATTTTGAAGCCTCAGGAAAACGTTACAAATTTTAAGGTATTGTAAACACCTGATAACATAGCATCCCCCGTTTCTCTTACAATCCTTTTGTGTGATGTGTTCAGATGAAATTACTGAAAAAATACTAACCAGTGTCAGACATATTAAAAGAACAGCACAGAGGTCACATCTTCTGCCTGAGTTAAAAGAGTCTTTTCTTCAGCTGTGGAAATTAATACCTCCATCACACTCTGAGCAACAAGTCTTTGAGAGAAATCTTCCTTTCCTCTGAGCATGCTGCCTGCAGTCAGTTAAAGAGATGAAAAACAGCTCTTCGGTGCACATATTCCACCCCTAAGGGGTGTTTTGAACAGCATTTTGGTTTGCTGCACAAACCAGTCCCATAAAATACTACACAACACATGGGAACTCCACAAGGCAGCAGCCCTGCCATCTCTTTGCTGCGTGTCTCTGACATGCACTGTTTGTCTGCCCATCTGAGGCTTATTTCTCCTTTTTCATATTTTACTTGTCATGGTTCACATGTGCTGCATTATTTCCAATGTCCTCTGATATTCCTTTGGAATACATCTCTCATTTTGCTCCTGGTATCTACATTTTAAAAATGCAAAGAATGGTTATAGCATCAGGGGGCAGATATACCCAAGTCCCAGTTTACCTACTACAAGCAGCTTCTCATCCAAAGGTATTGTGTGGATTAATGAAAGACTTTTTATTGCAAGAACTAAATGTTCTGACATGCCAGAAATGTCCAAGTGCTATTATGCTCCACTCAAAGGACCTCTCTTTAGATACAAAAATGATAATTCTATGCCCCTGCAGTGGAACCACAAGTGCCATTTCAAGCTTTGTCCATAATTAGCTGCTCTTTCATGTTTCTCTGGCAGAAATGGATTTATTTTATCTAGTGAAGTGGATTCTGGTTGTCCTGAATGACTGGCTTAGACATACGGTATCAATCAGTATACTTGGCTTGACATCTCAACAACTGTGCTGGGAAGAAGGAAAGAAAGAAATTCAAATGAAATCTCTAAACCCACACTTCCCTTGGATTCCAGTTTAAGGGTCTGTATAACCAATACATTCACAAAGGGCTCAGTGCCCCAGCTGAGCTCCAAAAGCCGAGGGGAATAATTTCTACAGAAAAAAAAAAGACTGAGTGCCCTTAAACTTTGTGTGCTGAAAATCTGTTTAGGGATGAGCTCCAGATAGCGCTGTGCTCTCTGAAAGGGCCAGTCCATGAGGTCTCTAGGGCTTGGTTGACCACGTAAAGGTCACTGCCACAGAGTTTGGCATTTCTCTGCCCCTCTCTGCCTCTCTATTCATGCAATTTTCTCTGCAGTGAGTGTGGCCACAGTTGTATGTAGTGCAATCTGAAATTTCCTGAAAACCTAATCCTTTCTAGCTGTTCTCTCAAAAAATAGGCAGCTAGCCTTCAGCCTGCCCCATGAGCTGCCAGAAGATGAGTTACTCAGCCCTGTTGGGGTAGGAAATTGTACTTCTTGGATCTTTGTACCTGTGAGTTTATGATGACGCACAGGAATTTGTGTTCAGCAGCTCAGGCATATAGATGAAAGCAATGTTATATTGCAAGCACAGTTGTCTCCACACTTTATTAGCAGTTTTCACATATCCCTTGATTCCACCTCTTCAATAGCAAATAACATAGATGAAAGTGGGGAGGGAGGAACACGTGAAGGGAAACAGACCAAGCACAGTCTCATTACGTTTCATTCTTAAATATGATTTCATCAACCAGACAGAAATAACTTGACAACTACACAGCAGCACTTAACATTTGCATAACATCACATTCTCTCTAGGCAACCTGGCCTGCCTTGTATTTTTGTCTTTACAGCCTGCTGTTCATACAGAAAGGCATTTTTATCGTCAAGCAAGTCATTTTGTGTGTTGTCCAAGAGGTGATTTTTCTCAATTTGATGTTACTTCTGCAAAAGGTATGACAGCAGGTCTCCATCACTCGTGCACATGTGAACTTCTGTATTCAGGTACATGAGTCCCTTAAAAACTTAGGAAAAGATGAAAACAGGTGAATCTGAGCACTTGAAAAGTAGATTGAGAGGAAGTAGCTGTAAATTTTGTGGTTTTGTATGAGGTCTTGTTTGAGACACATGCTACCCTCAACACTTCTGAAGGGAATTGCATCAGAAGTTCTATGACCCATCATCTGTGCTCTAAACAATAAGATTCCTGTGTTGAAAAGAAGTGTTACTTGAAATGCGACAGAAGATAAACGTTTGAGGGGGAGGGTGACTCAGACAGCTAGTGACAGGCCTTAATTCACCTTCTGGCTATTAACTGAAAATCTTTCCCTAGTACAGTGTATGCTCATGTTTAAATACAAATCATTGATCACTATAGCAACCCCTTTATCACACAAAGCACATTCTAGCTCTGAGATAAAAAAACACTTTTGAACTGAAACCCACACACCCACTCATCAAAAAGTAAGGTGAGCATCCATATATTTTTTTTTTGGTTTAAAACTAGGTAAAAGATTGAGTGTGAATAGGTCTGCACATGTTTTGATTGTTTATTTTGAATTTTTATTCTGAGTATGTTAGTATCCAAACTGAACAGAAGGAACAGATGCTTCTCCTGTAAGATTTAAAAAGGGAATTAAGAATCAGTATGTATTTAATTGCACTGTTTTTCTCAATTATCATTGCTTTAGCTGTAGGAAAAGTATTAAATTATAGGGTAGCATCTAGAAATGAAACTTCCATTCTGCAAGAAATTCTGACATGGTGATTTCTTCACCTATCAAGTTGAACACAGTGCTTAATTATTTTTAAACTTCCAACCGAACAAAGGTTTGATTGAATTGTTTGATTTAGGTAACATAAAAAAATCCATTTTGAAAACATTCCCGTGTGTGTTCAAAGTAATAGGTTAAGTAGGCTGTTTTAATCACAATCAAGCAAGAACTTTCATTAATGCCTCAAAACTGACATGAGTGAAATTTAAAAAATATCTTTGTTTAATTTTTCCTTATGGTTTTTATGGGTTTTTTTTTTTTGCAAGTTAACAATCTCCTCCAAAACTCTTAAGCGTTGTTGGAACTTTTTGTCGGCAATATTTCAACAAGTGTTGCTTGCTAGGTAATGTGGTGAATATTACACAAAATCAGGCAACTAGCTAGCATTGGCTTTTCAAGAAGCAGTGGGGCTCTTACTTTGCAGAGCCTACTCTTTGCCTACACTTTGAAGCACAAGTAAGGAGACTATTTACTTTTGAATAGAGTTGAGATCACACGGGCAGTTGAACTCCAATGGAGGTTTTACTTCTTCCTTCTCTTTGCAGGAACATGATGAAGTGAACAGTGTACCAGCTTATCGTTGTGCTCATGAGCCCATCTGTAAATGCGGTGATCTAGATGTCATCTTCAACTATAAAGCCTCAAGTAAAAAGCTAGTAGTAACTATCTTGGAAGCCAGAGATATCCCAGACAAAGACCGCAGTGGTGTGAGCAACTGGCAAGTGCACACAGTCCTGATGCCTAGCAAGAAACAGAGGAATAAGACAAGTGTTCAGAGAGGACCTATTCCAATTTTCAAGGATAAAATTACCTTCAGTAAGCTGGAACCAGAAGAGTTAAGCAGCCATGCCATTCGTTTCCGCCTCTATGCAGTACACAAGATGGTCGGAGAGAAGATGATGGGAGAGCAATTGTTCTACCTGAGCAACATCAACCAGGAGGGGGAAGCAAAGGTGACATTGGTCTTGGAGCCAAGAAGTAATTTGAGCGTAAGTTTGATGAAAGAAATATGGAGTCCATAAAATAGTTTTTCTGGTGAATGGGGACCAGCTGTGCCTGTTATCTTTCATTCAAGGCTGTTAGGATGCAACTTGTGGATCTGTCCTACTGTTAATTAAAAAGTTATCTATAAGGGGAAGCACAGGACATATCTCTACAAGGCTGTGTCTTATTAACAATGGCTCAGCTAGCAAGGTTACACAAAATCATGTGAATGTACTATATTGACACAGGTCATAAAATGCTTTGCCATGCAGAAATAGTAAGTTAGCCCAGGAACCAGCAAGTTTAATTGCATCTTAATTTCAACAAGGACAGTAGCTCTTGTGCACCATTATGTTGGTTGACCTGTACTACTGCCAGTGGAAGAGCTATCTCATATAGCACTAGCTACTAGGTTGTGAATATCTGCACTGTGCAGTTTCTGTGTTACCAGAAATGGTTGGTAATGTTCCTTTTCATGACAGATGGAAGTGGAGAGGTGGGTCGTACGAGGAGGAACTGGCTGTGTTGCTTCATAGTCTTCCAGGCACATCACAGTTTTATCCAGCTCTGGTGATGCCAATCAATTTGTGCAGATGAGCTCAGTCATGATTCATTATTTACAAAAAGCTCAGTGAGAAGTTGTACACACGAAATGAATAAAACATCATACCCTGGGTGAAGATGGGGTAGAGAGAGCATCAGAGCAGCAAGGGAAGAAAGTAAGGAAATATACAGTGTGTGACCAAAAAAAACCCCAAACAAACTGCAAAACACATTTCATCCAAAAATCATTGTCAAGATTTGCTGTGCATTTGATGTAGTACGATGTATGCTTATTTCAGATTTCAGAGGCTTTGATTTACACAGGGGATAACACATTTCAAAGAGTTCCTTATCTTTAAAGAGAAAGTTCAGAGATGCGTTTTTGTAAAAGCGATGCTCTAATTCTCCTGGTGCCTCATCATAATTCATTTTTAGTCACTGTCATTTCTTAAGAGAACTCTTTACTAAACAAGGCTATGAGATATCAATTAAAGGAGGGTGGTGGTAAATGTTCTGATGAGACTTTCAGTGCTCTTTCCCTGCAGAGTGCAGACTCTCAGCTTAGTCTGTCAGCAATCTCGCACAGTGATAGCACTTCTTCAACACAGTCCCTGTCGCATGGAGGGGTGCCAGAGCTGCTTGTAGGATTGTCGTACAATGCCACTACGGGGCGGCTGTCAGTGGAGATGATCAAAGGCAGTCATTTCCGAAACCTTGCAATTAATAGGCCACCTGGTAAGTACTTTCAGTGCTATTAAATAACACCATTGAGTCAAAATTTGATTTTTATTTTCTTCCCCAAGATATTAAATTATATCATTTCTGGGTTGGGTCTCCTTGCAGAGTATCTGATTGAAAACTAAAAACATTATTCCAGATAGATGTGCTGGTAAGTTTTAAAGTGTAATTGGAGGCAATCATATGAACACACAGCTGACAGGACAGTAATACCTAAATGTCTCTTTTATTGCATATACCTTTACAACATCTGATTATGACCAAAGTGCTATTATACCCAAAGTGCAGAGTAATTCTCAACAGATTCATAAACAGAAATAAGCACCTTTCAAGTAATTATATGTTACCATGTGATGCACAGAGGACCTGCCCAGTGCCATGAAATGTTTCCCAGGGCTATACTGTCTTTAGTCTCCTTGCTGTGCTGCTGAATACCAGGTGAACTGGTGCTTTGGACCTTTTGGGGATCTTACTGCTGTAAGTTCTCTGCTGCCACACAAAAAAAGAAAGAAAGAAGATTTGAAAGTTGTTCTTCTAGGTGGCAATAGTTGAGTCCCCTTCTTCCAAAACCTAAACAAAAAAAAAAAAAAAAGAAAATTGCCTTGCAGTAGGTTTAGTTAGTCCCTGAGCTGTTGTTAGTTCTTGAGATGGATAGTAGATGGACAGTGCTAATTCCCACAATATAGATGGGGTCATGCAGCTGTTGGGCATAGTGTTACCAGTTTTGCTGCTGGGATGCCTAATGAGGGGTTGAATAACAGTACTGTATTCATCTCATATTGTCCCTTTGCCTCCTTTCTGAAGCCAGCAGATAATGGCAATTTGAAATAGCGTACTTTTTTTCCTTGGTTTGTGTGTGTTTGCTTTTTGTGATGTGGTTACCTGCCTATAAAAGGTAATAATAACCTTTGATGGTTCCTGGCATTCACTGGATTTGACATAGTATCTCGAGCTTGTAAAATGCTGAATGTTTTTGCAAGATGCTGTGCTAGCAAAATATTTACGGAATATTTCTGTATACAGACATGAAAACCTGTTACCACTAAACTATCCTTCAGTATATTACAGAAATAATCTGTGTCAGCAGTCAATCCCTTGAGAATTAAGGGCAAGTCTATGCATCAGTAAGATATATGATCACAGTCTGTGTAGCCCTACTTAGTCTTATATTGCCTGTGGTGAGATAGTCTCCAAGTGAGTTAAAGACATGTTCTTGTTTGCATGTATGTGTTTTATAGAAGGTTTCAAACTGAGGCCTTTTTAGTAATTTAAAGACTAAGACAAGAGTCTTAACACGTGCTTTAGCAAGCAAGCTTGCCTGTGTTTATATATGCTGCAGTGTAGATATGCCTGAAGTTTTATTCTTAGAAATGAAATTTAAGTAGTCCTAATATAGGTTCAAGTTAATTTGCTATGGATTTTTTTCTGGCATGTTTTCATGTATCTGCCTGTGGTATTGGAGTTTTTTTCTCTTAGCTGTCTGAAGATGAGGATTAAGTAGTACCTCTGTTCTTAAATCAAGCTCTGCACATGTTGCCTTATATGTGGTTGGGTGTCTGTAATGCCCCACTCTTTTCCCATAAATTGTATGTCTTCACTGCAGAGAAATAATTGCACTCCAGCTTACTACCTGCAATATCATGAACAAATCACTGACACTTTGGGATATTCTTCTAATGAATGTCTTTCTGGGTGTGTGTTATGTTGCTCCGTGTGTTACAGTAAGCTGAGCAACCCCGTAATGCATTGTCTATGAATGCTGGGGAGTTGTGTCTGTCCTGTGCCTTTTTGGGATGTGGTTTGGCATTTGTGTGTACCCAGGCTAGCTCTCAGCATGGGAAGGTTTAGTTACCATGTTTAGATGTCCCATTCGTCTTTTTAACTCGTGGGTGCACAGAAGTGTAGTAGCATGGTTGGTTGCATCTTTAAACCTGGGAAGCATTTTCTGTTTGTTGATGAGAAGAATACAGGAGGAGGATATGAAAAAAAAAGGAGGTGTTCCTTGAGGAACCTTTCATTTTAAATTCTGCCTGAATTTTCCATTTCTGTGTTTGTAGGACTTCACTTAAACCTCATTAAATTGAATTGATAAGTGAGGCAAAGTCTGTCCTGATATTGTTTCTTCCCTCTTTGTTGTTAAGGCTGTCTTGAGTTTTTTTTGCATCCTTTCTGTATCCTGATCAACTTTAGCATTGTCAGACTAGTATCTCTCTGTGTTGCATCAGTTATTGGGTGAAACAAGGGAATTCATAAATGATTACAGGCAAATTCCAAACCTATCACAATCTGCTTATTTTATTCTAAGTCACATTGTGTATTCTGTATTCTCTGTTATTCTTTTTCACATTTCACAAGTTCCCAGTAGTGTGGTGAGAAAATGAAAACTCAGTGAAGCCAAAATCAAAAGAAGTTCAAAAGAAGGAAGGAAACCAGCACTTGTCTCAGATGCCGGAGTAGCATTTCACTGATAGCTCCTGCAGGCAGTGCAGAGGAGTGCTGTGAGGTCCGATCGTTACTGTCTGAAACATGCTGGTGGCTGAATGAGCTGCTCGATAAGTCCTTCAGTAGGTGAAAACTAAAACTGCTGTCTCCCTCTCTGGAGAAGGAGCAAATAGCCCTTGTGTTTTCTCAAACATATCCTATCAGCAGTTCTGTCGTTTGAGGCTCAGAGGGAGTAATTTATTTCTTGAAAGTATCATGGGGATTTCAGACATAACAGCGCTTTGGGACACTTAAATACAAAACCCAAACTGCTATTCAGGGCAAGCATTTACGGTAAGACTAAGAGAAGTCAATGGGAAGAATCCATCTCCATTCCCAGCCCTGCATGCACATAGCTGATACAGAACCCATGGTCCTGGAAGAGCCCAGTGGCTATAGTTTTGGCTGCCCCTATGGGGAAGGACACGAGAGTCATGCACAAGCATGACAGCAAATTCTCCAGCTGTGATTTTCACCCACCTTGATCCTCTTCTTTGCCAGCTGGGGTGCCGCACAGGTGAAATCAGCATCTTCTGCACCTCCTTGGTGTCCTTTTCCAGGGATTTTACTTTGTACAGGAGAAGGAGCTGTGCTGGAGTATTGGTATAAATGGGTATTAAATACTGCAGAGGCTAAGCCAGATGGCATTCTGGAGAAGAAAAGGAAGGTTGTGCATGTCTCTCAGTTTTTCCTGGGCACATCTTCTCCTTCACTTAAAACTTTAAATGGGATACAGAGAGTTAAATTGAGTCAAGTAAATATCAAAGTCACAGGTGCTTACATGGATAACAACTGGGTTAGGAAACAGCTGGACAGCTTACAGAGATTTCAATCTTACAGGCTGTGTCTTCTCTTCAGGTAACATATGTGGGATTTAAGGGTAGTTTGGTCAAGGATAAGTGTCCAGGTATTGTTCTGGGGAACATGCTGAGTTGTAGGTCTGAGTCTACAGTCCTTGATCACACAAATAGATCCATTATCACTCAGAGCACTTAAGAGCACTCAAGGGTATGGCTGCAGCATTGAATTGTAAATTATCAATGTGTGCCAAAAAGCCTCATGCAGAAAAACATCTGCAGTTTTGTCAGATGTGGACACGCTAGGTATTTTAGTGCTAATGGTTTGTGTGTTGTGCACCCCATTCTCTTTAGTTCTTGTAAAAATCTTAAATCAGTGCTAACATTTTGTGGGGGTTCATATTTTGGTCTGTGGTATTGTATCTTCTTAGAACAAAACCCAGTGAGTTCGTTTAAAGGATGTTTACTATAAAAAATAACAAGAGAAGCCTACACTACTGACAGAAACATCTTTAAAAATTTATAACCAGTTGCATTCTGTGTGTATAGTAGTAGTACCTTGGGATTGCACTGATGGAGCAGGGATCATTTGCACTAGTCAGTGTATAAACGCGCAACAGAGAGATGGTCTCTGCCCGCTTGATGTTTAACCTTCATCAGCTGCTCTGCTGGATGCAGCTCTTTCTGTCTTCTAATCCAGCCTTCATTCTTCCCCCTTCTGCATTTCTTTTGGGGTTTATGGCTGTGTGTAATGCAATTTGAGAAGGACTATTGTAAAGATATTCTCTCGCCTAAGAAAAGTCCTCCAAGCTTTTCAGCAGCTGCAGAATTAATCACACGTAATAATTACATCCGTACATGATCATTATTATACCAGCAGCATATTAACCCCATTAAACAAATACAATAGCATTAGCGCTTAAAAAGACAGGAGGGAAAGAACAAGCTACCCAGATTTCTGCTGGGAACAGGAGAAATTCTTGAAGCAGAGACCTGTCTGAAAACAAACATCCATCTGAGCCACAGATAACAATGCTAAGAAGTGTGGGAGATGTTCTCATAGAAAAATTAAGATCCTTACATGGCATTTGTTGCCTGAATGCCATTAATGGATTTTATTTTATCAACTTGTTTGTGAGGCAAGGAAAGTCATTATCCCTGTTTCACTCCTGGAAAACTAAAGCATAGGTTAATTTATTTGATTGCTCCCACTCCGACCAGGAAGCTGAATAAAAAAAAAATTAACTTTTAACCTGCATATTTGGCATTGAGCAGATAGATTGCTTGAGCTCTTAAATCTTTATAATTCATGCTCTCACCTTATCAGTAATCAAAAAGAATCTGTACCAGGGCAAACTGGGGCAGATGCAGTCTGCAGAGCTTGGTTAACAGAGCAGTATTGGTCCTGGGCAGTCACTCACTGCTCAGCGCTTGCCAGTTGGTCCCTGTAAGCTTGTTCAAGGCCACCTCTCCTTCTGCATCTTTTCATTACCCATGCTTGAATATAGCTTGAATAAACTTACAGTAAGATCAGCTGAGAAAGTTTGGTTTAGGGTTGTAAAGATGAGGCCAGCTGAGAGGAGCCCCAGAAAGATGTCTAGTAATGAGCTGCTGTGCAGTGAGGTGGAAGATGAAGTGTGGATGAATGTAAAGTATTGCATGGGGGCAGAGATTCAATTCAAACTGAATCTGGATGGACTCAGAACCACTTGTGGGTGAAGTATTAGGCTTATAGTAAACAGCTCCAGGAAAATGTCCACTCAAGCATCGGCAACAGTAGTGAAAAAGCACATCAAAGGTTAGGAATATGCAGGGGATGAAATGAGAAGTTGGTATTTGACTGTAAATATATGGTCAGCAATCTAATAAATACCATGTATGCATCTTCTGGCTCCCTCTGTTCAAACAGAATATTGGAAAACTGGAAAGAAGCGGTGGGGAGTGACAGATAATCAGGTGTATAGGAACAGCTTTCAGCAAGCTGCAGCTGAATAGACTGCTCCTCCTACAGTGTTACAGCAAAGGGACATGAGAAGATTTCACAGAGGTCTATGCAATTTTAAGCGCCTTTGAGAAAGTGAATGGGCAATGGTTATTCACTGTCTCTCCTGTTACAAAACCAAAGGATCATAAAATGCAGTGAGGTGGTGGATCCTGAAGAAGAAGCAGGATTTTAGTAACATTCTTGGGTTCCTCACTGCAGAACATTGTGGAAGCTAGAATTCTGCTTGGGTTTGGTACAGCACAGGCAAGTTCACAAAGAAAGATAACTGACAGCTATTAAATACAAAGACACTGCCTCTGACTGAGGAATCTCTTGAGTCACAAATCACTGTAGAATGGGTGAGTATTTGGGAGACAATCAGCATATGTCCTATTTAGCATATTTTTGTAGACCTGCTAAGTAGTGTGTGCTGTTGGGTGGATGGACTGGCTTGGTACAGCTCTTCTTGTCACGTGTGGGACCTGGAACTTAATAGGATCAGAAAAGCAAGTCACAAAATAATGGACTTGCAAGGAGCAATTGTGTGATTTTTGTGGGGAACGTTCTGTGATGACTAGATGTCCTTTGCCCTGCTCTTTTTCCAATTCAGCTGCATTGTGCCAGGTTCACAACATTCCTACCCCACTGCCAGTTTAATGGGGGGGCAAAGCCATGAGTGGAGCACAGAATCATAGAATCACCAGGTTGGAAGAGACCCACCGAATTATCGAGTCCAACCATTCCTATCAAACACTAAACCATGTCCCTCAGCACCTTGTCTACCCGTGCCTTAAACACCTCCAGGGAAGGTAAATCAACCACCTCCCTGGGCAGCCTCTGCCAGTGACCAATGACCATTTCTGTGAAAAACTTCCTCCTGATGTCTAACCTAAATCTCCCCTGGTGGAGCTTGAGGCTATTCCCTCTTGTCCTGTCCCCTGTCACTTGGGAGAAGAGGCCAGCTCCCTCCTCTCTACAACCTCCTTTCAGGTACTTGTAGAGAATAATGAGGTCTCCTCTCAGCCTCCTCTTCTCCAGGCTAAACTCCCCCAGCTCTCTCAGCCGTTCCTCATAAGACCTGTTCTCCAACCCCTTCACCAGCTTCGTTGCTCTTTTCTGGACTCGCTCCAGAGCCTCAACATCCTTCTTGTGCTGAGGGGCCCAGAACTGGACACAGTATTCAAGGAGCAGTCTCACCAGTGCTGAGTACAGAGGGAGAATCACCTCCCTGGACCTGCTGGTCACACCATTTCTGATACAAACCAGGATGCCATTGGCCTTCTTGGCCACGTGGGCACACTGCTGGCTCCTGTTCAGTCGGCTGTCAACCAACACCCCCAGGTCCTTCTCCTCCAGGCAGCTTTCTAGACAGACTTCTCCTAGTCTGTAGCTCTGCATAGGGTTGTTGTGCCTCAAGTGCAGGACCCTGCATTTGGCCGTGTTAAACCTCATGCCATTGGACTCAGCCCAGCGGTCCAGCCTGTTCAGACCCCTTTGCAGAGCCTTGGTCTTCCGGGTCTCAGAGAGCTTGCATTGAGTTGCACTGTGCAGAGTAGCATAGAGTTGAGCTTGGGGGCTCTTTTGCTGCATAACACTGCCGTTTATTACATAGGCTAGGAGTACAGGCATACCAGCTGGGTGAAATGAAGCTCTAGGCTTTATTTTATTGTGGGTGTTATTAGTCTGTATTACAGCACACTAACATGGTTGTACTGCTTTTGGAAATGATCTAGCTTGCCTGGAGTGCAGCAGGGGAGGAAGTCTATGCAGCACTGTATTGTACCCTACAGTCCACACCTGAGTAGTCAGAAGGCTTTGGATTATTTCCTTCCTAAATATAAATTCAAGCAAGGGGTTGGATGCTTTTGTGTTGCAGTGTATTTGTTCACAGGTCAGCTTTATTAATAATGTTGGATCTTAAGGTAAATGAAAGCAGAGTGTACTCTGTGGTCCCTGCTCTAAAACCAGGAATGTGTAAGTTATGGTTGATTATTCCCCTGAGCTGTCATTATCAATTTATTCCCTTAGAAAGATGATGACAGAAATGGGTTATTAGAAGAATCAGGGAGAAACTGATTGCCTTTGCAGATGAGCTCTCAAGGAGTGTTTTATGACTGGGGCAGTGTTGATGGAGACAGAGCAGTCTGCATGAGTAGGGGTTTGACCAATCCTCTGGAGTAAGATTATGCAGCACTGGCCCAAAATGTGTCTGGCTTCTTGCAGCATTCCTTGATCTAGTGCTTTTCACTCTGGTATTAAATACAAAGGTCAATATTGTTCAATCCAGTTGTACCAGAGATGAAAGATGAGTAAAAATTATGTGTAGCAAGTATTTCTGTTCCAAAATCTATAAGGAAAGGAGAACCTGGTGGATCCAATGCTAAAATTGGTCTCGGCCAAACCAGGCTTTATTTTTGCTTCTTCACAGACTTTTGTGTAACCACAGGCAAGCTGCAGTGTCAGATACTCCCAGGTATTAAGAGATCTCACTTTTCTTCATGTCAGTGAGCTAGGTGCCTAAATAGAAGGTGAGGACTTAGGCGTTTTAAAGAATTAAGCCTTAATCTCTCTTCTCCTTTTGTGCTTGACAGAGGTAGCGTGAAAGTAAATACACTGAAGAGCATAAAGTGCTGAGATACCACAGTAATGAGGCCATTACTGAATCTGAGCATGTAATTAGATGGAAAATGTTTGCCTTTGTAATGAATAGATGCTCTCACACATACATTCCTCAGTAAATTCTCAAGTTCATCCCTGCTATAGTTTCACTGATTTCACTGTGCGTCTGGGGATGGATTCTCTTTTGACCAGACTAAGGGGAGAGCCTTCCATCTCAGAGAACCAGACTGGACCACACAGAGAAGTAGGAAGAATTTCCTGATGGAACACCTAAAAAGAAGTACGGAGCACAAAGCAGTAACGGCAAACCGCAATCTTAAAATGTAGTTAGTGAAGCAGCATAACAGCTCAGCCTCATATGTACCCGCTCTGCAAAGCAAATTTCAGGTGCTAAATATGTTATTTGCACCCACTCTTTTATTTCTGTTCAGGCAGGCTTATCTTTTTTGGCTGGTAAAATGCACCCAGTGGAATAAATTTGAGAAGAATTAGCAACCAGATCTAGTGGTTACTTGCACTGACTTTGTGGCTATGATTACATGGAGATGAATAGGGCTCCTGGTATTAACTCTGCCCTGAGCATAGTCTCCTTCCAGCCTGCACATTCTTGCCTCACCCAAATGATATATGCAGAATTCCCACCAGCTTTGGTACTGTATCAGTAGGGCCTTGGTTCAGAATTATGTAGTAGATCTGATGTGTATTTAAGAAAAAGCCTAATTTTTCTGATCTTGGTCTCTGTTGGGTTTAAGTCAATGGTCATGTGATGCTTGCTTTTACTTACAGCCAACTATTATGGCCTTACTAGCAAAAGTTCTGACCTCAGTCAGGGATGTGACATCTGAGGGTTTATGACTGCAAGAAACTCATTCAATCACTGCCTGCAAAATTATCTGGAACATCCTGAAGCCTAGAGAAGAGGAGGCTGAGAGGAGACATCATTACTCTCTACAGCTACCTGAGAGGAGGTTGTAGAGAGGAGGGAGCTGGCCTCTTCTCCCAAGTGACAGGGGACAGGATGAGAGGGAATGGCCTCAAGCTCCGCCAGTGGAGATTTAGGCTGGAGATTAGGAGGAAGATTTTCACACAGAGGGTCATAGGGCACTGGCAGAGGCTACCCAGGGAGGTGGTTGATTCACCTTCCCTGGAGGTGTTTAAGGCATAGGTGGATGAGGTCCTGAGGGACATGGTTTAGTGTTTGATAGGAATAGTTGGACTCTATGATCCGATGAGTCTCTTCCAACCTGGTTGTTCTATGATTCTATGATTCTATGAAACAGCATCCTATGAGGTTTTTTCACTGTGGCACTTGCTTTAGTGTTCACACTAAATAAACTGTAATGGTAGCACTGTCTGCTAGAGCTTTGCTGAATTACATCATATGCTGCTTTGATGGTGTTGACCTGGTTGTCTCTGTAGGGGATGGTTTAAACTTACATACCTGTGGTTAGGTGTGATGAATTGCATGTGAGCTGTCGATACTGGCAGTAGTCAGAAGCAAGGGACTGAGAGGAAAGTCTAGACCTCAGTTCCCTCCTGACCTTCTCAGAAAATGAGGTACAGGCATGTGTGGGTGACCTTTCCATGAAGCAGCATGAGAAGATAAGCTAAAAATTACTTCACTTACTGTTAGTTGTGTTGCGCGTTGCCATGCTCAGGATAGATAGCAGCGAGGGTGTTTGTAGCAGTCCTGGGCTGCATACTGCTTCTCTGCTCAGCCCATCCCCTGCCTCTCTACAGGTGAAGAAACCCTCTCAGGAGCTGTGAATAGGTCCAGGGTATAGAATCATAGAATCACCAGGTTGGAAAAGACCCACTGGATCATCGAGTCCAACCATTCCTATCAAACACTAAACCAAGTCCCTCAGCACCTCATCCACCCGTCCCTTAAACCCCTCCAGGGATGGGGACTCAACCACCTCCCTGGGCAGCCTCTGCCAGTGCCCAGTGGTAGGACCTTTCCAGTGCACAGATCTACCTTGCTGGCTGTTCCCAGCCCCTACTGGGATCCCAATCAATGCCCACCCCCTCAACAAAGCAAGTTCTCAGAGGACACTGGGAAAAGCAGTGTGACAACCAGGAACGTATCAAGAGAAAATCGAGGTATTAACCCAGGAGCAAATAGAGAAGATCTCATCTCTGTGAGTTCTTGTGTTCTTGAGTTCTTGAGTTCTCTCAGGAGCGGCTGAGAGAGCTGGGGTTGTTTAGCCTAGAGAAGAGGAGTCTGAGAGGAGACCTCATTGCTCTCTACAAGTACCTGAAAAGAGGTTGTGGAGAGGAGGGAGCTGGCCTCTTCTCCCAAGTGACAGGGGACAGAATGAGAGGGAATGGCCTCAAGCTCCACCAGGGTAGATTTAGGCTGGAGATTAGGAGGAGGTTTTTCACACAGAGGGTCATTGGGCATTGGAATAGGCTGCCCAGGGAGGTGGTTGATTCACCTTCCCTAGAGGTGTTTAAGACACGGGTGGATGAGGTATTGAGGGACTTGGTTTAGTGTTAGATAGGAATGGTTGGACTAGAAGATCCAATGGGTCCCTTCCAAACTGGTTGTTCTGTGATTCTGTGATTCTGTAAATGAGCCCCTTCAGCTTTCTGCCTCTAAATGGGAATGGTTTGGAAAATGCACTGAAATTGTGTAGAAAATACAAGCTTTCAATTGGAAAGTAAGAAAAACTAAAATTTCAACAGATTGGAATATTTCAAATTATCTTCTTGACTGCATTTAATAATTAGCCTGGTGGAGATTTTTCAATATTTTGAAATCATTTCCTGAGGGAAAAGAAAGGGTGGATGCATCTTAAAAAGTCCATAAATTCCATAAAAGTCCATAAAACCCCTACTCCCCACTTATATTTATTTCCAGAGTGTTCCCTGCAGCCTCAGAGCAGCAACCAGGACTTCCACATGAGGAATGCTTCAGTGCAAAGCAAAGTGACATCTCTACAAGCTCTGCAAGAGATTATGTCTGGTAGTTATCTATGGTTTCACACTGAGTTGAGCTAGAAGAGAGAGTCCTCTCCTGGGCTTTGTGTTTCTGAGGGGTGTGAAGTTGTTGCAGAATTCAGTTCCCTAGTACCACCAACATTGGTCATTACTATGGGAATTAGTGCACCTTGTGATAAAGCAGTTCTTTCTTCCCCAGATAGAGTCAGGAAAATTTTTCATGTCCTAGCTATGCTTTTCTGTCTAACAAGTAGGTTTTTGTTGACAGGGCCTACTCTATCTCCAGTGTTACACTGGGAGCCAAATTGGCACCCCCAGCTAATGCCTGAAGTTTCTCTTCAGTAACTAGATAGCTTGTTGTGGTTTAACCCCAGCCAGCAGCTAAGCACCACACAGCCACTTGCTCACTTCTCTCCGATGGGATGGGGAGAGCATTGGAAGAGTAAAAGTGAGAAAACTCCTGGGTTGAGATGAAGACAGTTTCATAGGTAAAGCAAAACTTGCACACACAAGCAAAGTGAAATAAGGAATTCATTCACTCCTTCCTGTCAGCAGGTAGGTGTTCAGCCATCTCCTGGGAAGCAGGGATCCATCACGTGTAGTGGTTGCTTGGTAGCGTGACATCATATGGTGTGGAATATCCCTTTGGTCAGTTAAGGTCAGCTGTCCCAGCCACGTCCCCTCACAACTTTTTGTGCCCTCCTGCCCTACAACCTACTCACTGTGGAATAAGGCGCAGAAAGGCTTTGACTCTGTGTGAGTGATGCTCTGCAGTTGCAACAACATCCCTGTGTTATCAACACTGTTTCCAGCACAAATCCAAAACACAGCTCCATACCAGCTACTAAGATGGAAATGAACCCTACCCCAGCCAAAACCAGCACATAGCTGTACAGCTGTGAGGGCTTACGATTTGCTCCTTGATTGTCAGTCCCCTGACACTTTTTTTCAGTGGAACAGTTTGAGAGGAGCAGAGAGCCTTCCTTCAGAGACACAGAAGTGTTTTCACACCTGAAGTGTAATTTCACACCTTGTGTTGCTCAGTAGATAAGTGCGTAAAATAGCACATCAAATGGGAACAGAAGAGGATAGACATACTGCAGACAAGAGACGGAGGCTTGTTATTTATTTCCTATCTATCTTCAGCACACTCTGAAATGATACTTGCAGAAACCCAGGCACAGATTTTGAAGGGGTTAGGGAGGGACTTTTCTAGCCAACTGATCTTGTTACCAGTGTTGCTATCACATGTAGAGCGAGGTGAAAACTTACAGTGTGCTGAGTCTGTGGAGCACTGGGAGCACGGAGCTCTGCCTGAGACCACAGTATTAGCGACCACATAACAGAGATTAATACAGGAGGCAGCAAGAGTTTTAACAGGTGGATTTACAGGAGCACTAACTTGAAATGTCCCTTCCCTGTATCTGCTAAGCATTTTTATTCCTTCTATTGACTCAAATAGTGAGTAAATTTGACCTTGTGTCTGCCAAAAAAGTAAGAAGAAAATTTGGAAAAAGCCTCAAAACGATCATGTGAGGTGAAATAAATTTACTGTGCAGGGTTTCTTTCCGTCTTTTTTTTTAAGGACTCTTTTTGTTTGCTACTTCAATTTGTAGAAGCATTTTTCCAAATGAAAGTGTTGGAAAGGCAAGTGCAGCCAAGGAAAGCCCTGGTGAGACAGCTCCAATGATGATTTGTGAGAGAGAGGAAGGGAAGATGCAGACACATACAATTTTATGTGGAGAATCCACAGAGATATTCATAGTTTCTGTTAGTCTTAGTCAGGCTTGCTCGGCTTGAGACCCAGGTTTCTTGCTCTTGCAGGAGACCAGGGCTGAAACATGCATCATTTTCCTTTATTTCTTCTCTGTAGTTGCATATGAGGAAATTCATAAGGGTCTTTCACCTGCCATTTCTCATGCCATGAATTTTACTAAGGAGAACATTCCAGCCCTCATTTATTATTCACTGCAGGCAAAGCTGCTCTGCTTGGCAGGTTTTGGGTGATTTTTGAGGCTTGGGGCTTCATTTAATCTTTTACCTCTGCCAAAAGTTATTTCCTTTTCTTTATCCTAGATACCTATGGAAAGCTCTGCCTGCTTAACTCTATGGGCCAGGAGATGTCTCGCTGCAAGACCTCCCTCCGCCGAGGACAGCCCAACCCTGTCTACAAGGAAACTTTCATCTTCCAGGTTGCCCTGTTCCAGCTTTCAGATGTCACACTAATGATCTCCATATACAACAGACGCAGCATGAAGCGCAAAGAGATGATTGGCTGGATTTCTATGGGTCAGAACAGCAGTGGAGAGGAAGAGCAAAGTCATTGGCAGGAAATGAAAGAATCAAAAGGGATGCAAGTCTGCAGGTGGCACACACTACTGGAGTCCTAGTGATAACCACGACATCCTGCAAGTCTTGGGATCATGGACTTACTTCCCTTGTTCTCAGTCAGTACAAAACAGCTATCCAATGGCAAGCACTGTGCTCTGACAGGTCATGTATACTTTAATCTGAGTTTTCAGTGTCAACTGTCAATGGTATTAAAGGTGGCAAGGCCTGGAAAGCAAGTTTAGTTCTTGTCTTTGTAAGTTGTCTTGCATTTTCTACATCCAAATAATTAACTCTAGGGAAAAGCAATGAGAAAACCTAGAAAATGCTGTCCTTGGTCATTGTCTTGCTGATTTTTGTCATAGGCTTGATCATCACAGACTGATTCTCGTGTTTTTTTGTTTTTTTTTTTTCTTCTGGGGTAAACTCTCTCTTCCCTCCCTCCCCTTCTTTATACTAATGAAGTTTGCAAATACTCTTGACAAGCAGATAACTCACAGATAGGCTAACATGCATGCAGATCATATTCTCTCTCTTTTATTATTGTGTTTCTAAGTCCTAGAAATAAACATTTGATACCACTATAAACTGGATGATATATTTTCCAGGCAGCATGGGAAAAAACTCTTGAATTCTTTGAACTTCTAAGTGCCTAGATATTACTACTGCTCTCCTATACCAACAACTGATTCTAGGACTAAGCGCTACCAGTATTTTTAATTAGGCACCTGATGCACTTGTTAGCCTGCATTGTTATGGGTTTGCACGAGAGAAAAATAGCATCAATTTTGTATTGCAATTATACAATGCATGTCTAGAAATTTACTTGAATTTCATGGCTTCTGTCATCATGAATACCAAAAAAAGACCAGAACAAGCTGCACATGCACCTTTGTGCCTAAATCACTGTTTTCTGCATCATTATTTTGCCCATGTGTTACTTTGTTTTTGAAAAGTGAGGTTCATTCAGAAATACATTTCTGTGAGCATTTCACAGGAAGACTTTAGATCAATGATTTCTCTGCAATTCACCTAAGCACAAATCTGTTTGCTTGAGGGCTCTTCTTCAAATATGCTCTTCTGTAATATCTTCTCGGGATCTGAAAGGGGACTGGTTTTTGCACGCTGAGCAGCAGAGGATGCCAGACCATGTCACCTCATGTGTGGTGCAAGTTCTCCTGCAGTCAAGGAATAGGATCCAGAGGGCACCCCATAGAGAGGCTGCTGGCTCTGCTGAACTTACAGCAGAGAAAAAATACTATGTTTCCTGCCTCTAACTGAAAAGAATGCAAGGAGCAGGTTTGCTGGATGAGGTGATGACACTTTTATGTAGTTAGTTTTCTGACTATGTTGTCATTTTCTATTTTAATCTCTTTTCCTTTCTCTGTGAGTTTAAGTCATGGAGACGATGGATAGGGGACATGCCTTAGTCTGCTGCTTGACTATTGAAAAGTTCAGCAGTTGTTAGCTGTTGCGATGTTATGTACAACACAACAGAGGATGTTAATTGTCTAGTGTGCTAACGGTATGTAAGTTGACAGTAGGGTGCAGGGACCTTTAAATACTATCAGCTACCCAGTCTCTTTCCCCCTGCTCTCCAAGAGAGGAATGACATTTCCCCATTCCGGCTGCTTGATAGCAAGACATGGGAAATATTTTGCTGTAAAGATTTGTCTGTACCAAATCACTTCATGTTTTGTTTTTGTCATTTACTGAGACCTGGCACCAAATTCTGCCTCCTACTGCATCACAGCTGTCTCCTTCCCTTCAACGGTGCTGTGTAAATCTAGCTACTGCAAATTTTGGCACTGGCTGTTTAGGCAAAATTGAGCCACGGTGCTGGTTTGCATCACATCTAGGCTAGCCAGACCCTGTGGGGCAGAAGCATGAGACATACAGGTTATTACCTGGTGTGATACACGCAGGCTTTGTCTGGCCTCATGAAGCAGAATATCTGCATGTAGAAGGACTTCTGGTATAGGTGAGACAAATTACTCTACAGGCCATGGGTTTATGTATTCTTACCAGCTGCCTGTCTGAACATTATTTTTTCCAGTGAGACTGGTGGGTATTCTATGCAGGAGGGCTGCCCTCCACTGCCTAGATAAGCTGGCGTTTTATGTGCTTTGCACTACTGGGGCTTTGTATCACAAAACAGGGTCTAATCCAAGTACAGCTCAGCAAACAAATACATTTTTGACTGCACTGTTAATGCTGCTGTATTACCAATGTGTGAGAATATGAGCATTTGAGTAGTAACCATCAGAAGAGAAACATTTTTTTATGATGTACTTTTCTTCTGGGGAAAAAAAAAAAAAAGCAGAGGAAACAGCCCAATTCAAAAGGTGCATTTGCTGAATTTCAGTTGTTTTTCTTTTTTTCCTGAACTGCATAAAATGTATATACGAGTGTTTATAAGTCATTTTATTACCTGAGAAGTGTATGTATAATAAACTTACTGAGATTCTCTTCATAACTTCTTGAACCTTCAAAGTGTTGCTTATGTTTCATAATTAGCTAAGGGAAAAATGTAAGCTGATAATCTGTTTCAGGAGTGAACTGGAGATAACCCAGATTTATAATAGTGTGATTAAAAAAAAATCTTGGAAAAGATCATTTCAAAAGCAATGAAATAAACTGGTTTTGGACTTCCATGCTGTTTTCACACTAAGATTTTTTCTGAAGATACAGCATTAAGGGAATTGAATTTTAATGTATGAGTTCAGCATAGATTATTGGAGCTCAGAGGAAAGCGAGTGAGAAAAACTTACACAGAATAAGTATCTGAGCACATGTTAAAATTTTGCTCTTAGATAAAAGCAGGTTGTTGCATCCTTGACATTTTACCAGAAAAACTTGGAGGAATGAGGCACAGGGGGGTTTGGAGCTGCTGCTAAACCTGTTGGTACATCTGTGCCTTGAGAACGCATTTATAGGGTTCATTAATGATGATCCAGTGGGTCTCTTCCAACCTGGTTATTCTATGATTCTATGATTAAGTTCCTACTGATAGAATAGAGGATTTCAGGAATCTTGGGATGGACACAGTACTGAGGGTGCTCATGATTGCTAGCTGTAGTTTGGGATTTTTGTTGCTTTTGTGGTTTATTTTTCTTTTCAGTATTGACTGTATGTGAAACGAAGGCTTTGCAGCAGCTACCCTGTATTGCAGAGCTCCTCTAATTCTTCCCATTGACAGATTGAATTAGTCATTGCTAATATTGATACAGGTTGGACTTGTGCTTATGGGCTTTCTTATGTAAATACCACTGCCTTTTCAGTGACTGCTTTAACTCCTTGTTTCCTTTAGAAGTCACTGACAAGATTAAAGTTCTAGAAAGATTTCCATTTCTTGGGAATCTTGACTCCCACTTGGCTCTCAGTGGTGGTGAGTAAACTGGGGACCTTGTGCTCTGCCAGTCACCGTCTGCGTGGAGGCTGATGCCCAATCTCTGCTACTCTGGGGGTCTAAGAGTGGAGACTTTGGGAGTTCACTGAGAGGGAAACCAATGACTGACTGAGTTCTGGGAGTGCTTGAGTGACTACAAGTCCAGATTATGGAGCTTTCCATATGCGCTCACATATTCTAAGATAATTCATCCCCTTATGACACCACCATCTGGAATCCCTTGTAGCTGTTTGGATTTTCTTTTCTTGGGAAAAGAAGAAGCCTGAAAACCCACAAAAACCATTGTGTGGGAAGGATCTAACTGCACTGGCATAAGCCCAGAATATTGTGGGCAAGTGCTCTGGGTACATCTCTGTATCTGAAACAGCGCTGTTCAGCTAGTTGCCTTCTGTTATTTCCTTGGTCTCTCTCCAGCCAGCACGCCCCTGTCCTGCTAGGCTCTGTGCTGTTATTTTATGTGTTTAATGTGTATCGACAACAGAACAGAATGATCTCATCACATTTATATTCCCTGTAATAATGCTGAATTTCAACTGATACCCACAGAAACGAGTACCTCTTTTAGCCCTCAAGAGGTACAGCTGTAGCTCAGTGAAATGGCCATTTGTAAAGGCTTTATCTGGGTTTCTTTTTTACGAGTTCTTTAATTATGTGGGCCCTGCAATGGTCTGTTAGCTCCTGTCATTCTGGCTTGCCTGTGTTTCCCTTGCAGGGTAGTGTGTTGCTCCTGGGGAACACAGACAATTCTTAGATATATTTTTAGTGGCTGCAGATCCCAAGAAATATTTGATGCTTTACATAGCTGACTGATCTTCAGTCATGAATGTCTTTAGATGTTCTTGGACGCACGGAACCAAAGGCTGCCAGCTGCTATTGATCATTTCTCCAGCATAAAGCCTAAGGTGACAGCTTAGCAGAGGAGAGGACATTTCCTCTGGTGGCAGTTCATTTCTCCTTCAGTTGAAGCTGGTGATGACCTTGGAGCTAGTGTCCCTACAGAGCTTTCTTTCCACTCCTGTGTTTATTATCATCTTTAATCTATATGATCCCTGCAGTTCATCTCTCTGCCTCTCAGCTGCCTTCTGCCTTCAGCACAAAAGGTGGACAGACGAGCTGAGGAAAGATTATGGCCCTCCCTATTGCATCATCTCTGGGCCCAAAGGGAGCTCACTCCTGGAACGGTCACTTTAAAGTTATGATGCTCATTATCAAGACCTTGCATCCCTAATCTCTAGTCTGCTCATGGAATTTGAAGCATGCTGGTTGGACTGTGATAGTTTAAAATCACAAAGTAGTGACACCCATTTACTTCAATGTCAACCGAGTTAATGACAGAGGAAACAACCTGTTCTGTGTTTACTTTCTTCGTCTTTTTTTTTTTTTTAATAAGCATCATGTTCTGTAAAAGGACAACAGGAGCCTGAAATAATTAGTATGCAGGAACATCCTCTTTCCATTTAAAATGTACTAAGTGTGATGTTAGTAACTGTGGTTTGAGGGAAATAAAAAAGCAGCCAGAGTTTGAGAAGAGCTCACACTTTGAATGAGGCAGGTTTTTCCCTTCAGCATGTGCTACCCCAGCAAATACGTTCTCATCCCCCAGGCAGTGATGCTGGCTCCCAGCTGGTCTGCTTTGGTGATAAAAGCAGCCAGAAGCTGACAGATCCTAAAACTTGGAAAGACATACAGGATAATTCAACATAGCTGGTTTGGGTGTTTATTTTGAATCTGGTGCAGATTTAACAGGCTATCATACAAGAAATGAAAGCCCCAAGAAGTGGCTGGAGATGTATTAGGGAGGCAAGGCTCTCGATGCGCTTGTGCTGCTGTAGAGCTGGGAGTTTGCTCACTCTGTACTCTAGAAAGCAGCATACAAGGCTGCAGTGGCACCAAGCCTGAGCTGAAATGCAGTTTCTGTGCATGATTCTGTAGCTCCAGAGATGCTGAAGGCATATACCATTTTTTTTTTCAGTGCAGTGAGTGTGTGTCTTCCTACAGCCTGTGCTGTAGACCCTTAGAATGAATGTGTAAATATTTTGTCTCTCACAGCAGCCCAAGGTCATCTTTCTGGAACAGCAAACAGGCACAGAATCCAAAGAAGATCAGTCTGTCATGTGAGTAAGGTTAGCATCTGCACTTACAAATGACAAAGGCTATTAATCCTCATGCTGTAATCCCCAAGCTGTTTGCCAGCTGGCAGCAGGAAGATGTTCCTGCTCAACCCACACAGCTATTCATGTTTTTTCACCTTTATTGAGCAGATATAGGTCAATACTCTAGCCTGGATAAAGAATTTGGTAGATACCATTCATCTCTTCTAACATTAGAATCTCTCTCTTCTCCACGCAAGCCATCTGTACAAATGAGGGTGGAAGAAAGTAGCTGCAACCTGGGCTCTCCCTGTGCTGCTCCCCCAAAATAGAAGGCTGGAGGTGAGATTTCAACCCCTCCTCTCAAGTTCCTCATGAGAAGATAAGTTTTGAGATCTTGATGCAGAGCTGAACACCCGGAGCAAACTCTCACTATACAGGTCTTTTCACACAAAGCAGGGAAAACCCAGTGCTTGGATAAGGGAGATACAAGTCCAGTGTTGAGGCATCTTTAATGTTAATTTGGGAACTTTTGTGGGATTTGGTCGTTGTCCATCACAGAGACATAAAACCTGAATCCTGTGAGGTACCACTGATGAAGGTCTCCAGGGAAATGTTTTAACAGTCCTCTGGTACCTAAAGGGAGTCTACAGAAAAGGTGAGGGGTGGGCTCTATATCAGGGAGTGCAGGGATAAAATGAAGGTGAATAGTTTTAAGCTTAAAGAGGGGAGATTTATATGAGATAGTGGGAGGGAGATTTTTCCTCTGAGGGTGGTGAGGCACTGGCACAGGTTGCCCTGAGAAGTGGTGGCTGCTCCATCTCTGGAGGTGTTCAAGGTCAGGATAGATGAGGCTTTGAGCAGCCTGGTCCAGTGGGAGGTGTCCCTGCCTATGGAAGGGGGTTGGAACTAGATGGGCTTTAAGATCCCTTCCAACCCAAACCATTCTATGAAGGAAGTGTGTGCTGCTTGACTGATGCACATGGGTTGTGGTGTTCTGCATGACCTTGCACAACAAAATACTGTACTGACACCATGTTGAACCTTGTGAGCAACTGGGGCTGCAAAAAGGTGAAAAAGAAAGCAAAGAGCCAGATGCAAGCTATGAGGCTCCATTCAGACCTGTTATTTTCTCATTTTCTAGAAAACTAGAAAGCAGATTGTTGAATTTACTTAACAAAAGTGTTTTAACATAAATCACAGTCCTCAGAGCAGCTGCAGGTGCAAGGAGGTGAGGACATCACCTCCTAGATCCTGTGTTTCCTCCTGACTATCAAATAAATACTAAATACTCTGGAGGTGTCTTTCCCCTGTAACATCATACCCAGTATGGGCTGATCTTGTTGAGTAATGAGGCACGAAAAGCTGATCTTGGCCATGGGCAAAGAACAAGAAAGATTCAGGATTTGGACAAAAGCTGAATTCTTTCCTGAGTTCCATGACCATTAATTAGCCTTCACCTCCAGGGAAGGCATTTTATTGTGCTAAAACTTCCCTCTTCCTTAATTTCTCAGACGTAGTAGAGCACTGCAAATTTCTCTCCTAATTAGCAGCTGGGAAAAAAAATCATATATTTTTGCCAACTTTCCTTGTCCCTGTTGTGTCTGGTTCACAGTCCCATGGTGCTTTTCCTTCACGCCCTCTCCATCATCACATCTTCTATCCTCTCATTAATATCTGAAGAGATCTGCTCCAAGTCAGTACTGTGACTGTTAGCAGTATTTTACGTTCATGGTGCTCAGGATAAAACCTGTCCTCCAATCTCTTGCTGTCACTGTGTGACACCTCAAGCACAAGTTTTCCAATTAAACCAGTACCATATCTCTACTATAGTCCTGTGCTGGCACTGCTGTGTTTTTTGCTGTCTCACCGGGCTGTATTCTCAGCTGTAACTTCATTGACTTTTTCCCAGCAGAGAGTTTTGTTTGTCATGAAGAGTAAATGAAGTAATCACTTGGTAGACTTAGCATTTAAATACTGTGTGGCATTTATATGTATATATATAAATATGTTTTTGCAGTAGAGTGCCTCTAGGCATTTGCATGAAGCACATCTTGATATATATTCGACTGTTGATTTAAATATACTGTATATAAGAAGTTATTTTTAGTGTGCATTGGGTTCTTTCTATAGGGGAACAATACATCATTTCTGGCAGGTACATATTTTTGTTGTCTCGCTGTTGCAGTCACAGCTGAGCACCTGAGATGCCATGGCTGAGGGGTGTGTGTGAGTCTCCTCTTTCTTCCATGTGCCCTGTCATGTGTAATCCTTCCCCTCACCAGCACTGTGGGTGAATATCCATTGCTGCTGGGGTGTGTTGCCACAGGAAACTGTTCTAAGCCTGCTCACTGCATCTCACTCTGGGTGTGTATTGGAATAATCCTCCTGCAAGATTTTTTTTCTATCACTGCTGTCGTATCCTTAGCAAAGACCACAGGTAGGTAGCGAACTGGACGGTATTCTGAGTAATTTAGCCTCGTGACTGAGAGTACATCAATAGTAATGGAGATCTCAGCTCTCCTCTCCCAGCCAACGAAATGCAAGCGCAAAATTTATCTCTGAATCAATCACTTTAAATAATAACACTACAGACAAATGAAATGCCTGGTCCCTCACTTCTGTTGGTTCAAAAGTAAGTCTTCTAGAGCTTGAAATTTATTGTTGTATTATTCTTACGATAAACACATATATAAAAGTGAATTATTCATACTGTGAAGGTTATAAGAAACAAATTCATATATTCTGTTCTTTTTTGTAAAGTTCAAATATTTGCACTGAAAATTGTACCTTCAATGTACTTAATAAATGACTGGTATTGACTGGTGAGGCCACTGGAATGGTCTAAGCATCATTTCACTTGCTGTGTGTGATTGAAAGAGATATCTGAAGTGCAAAACTGTCATAAAAAGATGAAAAATACGATGAAAAGATGTTTGGATATTCAACAGGAAGAGTGGTGCGGGTTTATTCTTAGCTTTTCATGTACTTGACAATAAAACATTTTTATTCTACTTAAGTGCTAACGTGCATGATCATACAATATATTGCCTCTCGCTAATTATATGCTGCGTTAGGAATACTAATGTCTAGATGATATCTCACTGGGAAAAAAAGCATTAAATCCAGCTTCTGCAGAATTCTGGGCTGAAATTATCCCCACACACATGCAACCATCTACACCTTAGAAACAGTCTTATTTTGTTACGATGAATGCTGTTGTTACAGGTTTTTATCAATAAAAGAGAAGCAGATGGCTCATGTAGACATGCAAACCCAGTGTATCTTCCTTTTTTTTCTTGTATTGTGGCAGAAACAAGTGAATATGCATCTTGGAGAGGTGGATGTGTGTGATTCAGAACAAGGATGCAGGTGTCTGGTGAATAATGGAAGGAATGGGAAATCTCTCCCCTCTGGTCCCCCTGCCCATCTACATGGACAGATGGACCCTGTGGCCACAGGCAGAGGCTGCTGAGGGGCTTCGGGAGGCTGAAGAGGTTGTCATGTCCTGCAGTGTCTCTGCCTCCTCCCTCACTATTCCACACTTCAGTCAGCTTTATATGGGGAAGAAAAAGTACCAGTGTCTAGTGTTCCTTGATTTCTCATCCATCCCCTGACCAGAGCTGGGGAGAACAGGCCCTTGCACCCAACCATTGTTTCTCCTACATGCCCATAGATGTGATGGTACCTGCAGCAGGGCTTGTGGGCATCAGTGTCACCAGTACTGCCCCTCTGCACAGACATCAGCTTTGGTGACATCCTTGTCGTGGGTGAGAAACACTGAGGGATGCCCCTGTAGTGGGTGGAGTGGCCATTGGACAGATGTGTCTTGGTTTGGAAACAGAGGTAAGAGCTCAGGCATTGAGTTGAAGAGCTGAAATTAGGCTGATGAGAGGCAAGACACGTTGCCACATCTGTGGGGGCACGTCTTTGTCTAGTGGCCACTTATGCTTCCACATAGCTGCCTGAAGGAGAAGGACCTGGGGGTGTTGGTTGACAGTGGCTGAACATGAGCCAGCAGTGCCCAGGTGACCAAAAAGGCCAATGGCATCTTGGCTTGTATCAGAAATGGCATGACCAGCAGGTCCAGGGAGGTTCTTCTCCCTCTGTACTCAGCACTGGTGAGACTGCTCCTTGAATCCTGTGTTCAGTTCTGGGCCCCTCACCACAAGAAGGATGTTGAGGCTCTGGAGCAACTCCAGAGAAGAGTAACGAAGCTGGTAAAGGGGCTGGAGAACAGGCTTTATGAGGAATGGCTGAGAGAGCTGAGGATGTTTATCCTGGAGAAGAGGAGGCTGAGGGGAGACCTCATTGCTTTCTATAACTACCTGAAAGGAGGTTGTAGAGAGGAAGGTGTTGGCCTTTTCTCACAAGTGACAGGATGAGAGGAAATGGTCTCAAACTCTGCCAGGGGAGGTTCAGACTGAACATTAGGAAAAAAAATTCACAGAAATGGTCACTGGGCATTGTAACAGGCTGCCCAGGGAGGTGGTTGAGTCACTTTCCCTGGAGGTGTTTAAGGCACAGGTGGATGAGGTGCAGAGGGACTTGGTTTAGTGTTTGATGGGAATGGTTGGACTCTATGATCTGATAGGTCTTTTCCTAACTGGTGATTATATAATTCTATATTTTTGGTCATGATATATTTCTGTATGTGGTAGACTTCTGCCAGGTCACTGTTGTAGTCCATACCTAAGTTAAGAGAGAGAGAAAGACTGAAGCTAAAAAAATTTCCAGCTCTGTGACTTTGAACTGGGGTTGGTTTGTTTCTCTCAGAACAGCAGTGCTGCCTTTGAGGGATGCATGAGAAACGATGATTCCTGAATCCCTGCTGGCATCCACAGACCTGACTTTTCAGAACCAGTCTAGAAATAGTGTTTCTTTTTCTGGTGACAGTTGGTAGCTTCATTCTCTGGAAGCCCCAGCAATGGTGGCTGATCTGAGCTGTGTCTGGGTACACAGAAAACCCATCTCAGAGCTCCTCATCTGAATGATGGAGGGGGAATGGAGTGCACCAGGAGGCTTGGTGAGAAAAGAGGGCATTCAGAAAAAAAAGCCTCCTTGGTGAAAATTGATGATGAAATACGCATTTTTGCTAAGGACTAATGTTGGTGGGATGACCAGGCTCAGCTGAGAGGGGTGGGGGTGGCAAAAAGTTGGTGAAATTTTGCATTTCTAGAGGCCTCAGCAACAGGTTCGGCTGCAGAGGGGAGACTGGGGGGTTTGCTCTTGGTTGCAGTCAGCTCCCCAGCAGCCCCTCTTGGCATAGTGGGGGATCTGCAGAACCAGATGTTGTTTGGAAGTTGCTCTAGAGTTTGGGAGCTTGGGTGAGCACTGTTGCCAAGTCAATGACATGGCTTCAGTTGGTACTGGGACAACACTTTCCTGGCCTGATTATTCCTAATACCATTTCACTCCATGTGTTTTTCTGAAAACCGCTTAAAATTCACCCTGTTCATCTCCTGGCCTCAATTCCATCACCCGCTCCATACTATTTCTCACATGCAAATCAACTCCTGAAAGGTACTGGCAATTACTCTAAAAGACTTGGGCACTGCTGCGGACATTACACTTACCTCACAGTTCCCACAACCTCTTGATGTCCTTGTGGTGATGTCTTCAATCAAAGTGGGGTTTGACTTATTCCTCCTGGCCTGCATCCCTGTGCAAACTCGGCACGTGCTGCAGTGAAGCTGTTGGCATTGAACTGGGAGAATGGGCCACGTATCTTCATGCCAAGATTTGAGTAGCTTGGCTTACATGACTGGCCTGAGGCTGCCCATAAATTAAGTGGTAAGATACTTGGGCTTTCTACATGCTTGGTGTACAACACCACCATGCAAATATGATCATGGGCTTAGCATTTGTTGCTGCTCTTACTGGAATGCCCGCTGTTCACCACAAGCACACATGGATCTGACTGGGTTCCCTAGGGACTCTCAACTGTGTTTTCTTTTATTCTTCTGATTATCCTGTTCTTCCTCTAGCTGCATTTTAAGTCCTTGCTCAGAGCAGCTTCATTCCTTGGCGATGTACCAAGTATTGTTTTGCCAAGGCATCACTGATGTCATCCTAAGTTTGACTGGTTGGAAAAGACACATTTTTAATATTTGGAAACTAAGTTTTGAATTTCAACGAAAGAGTGATATCATTTTTCACGAGAGGGTGAAAGCATTCCCACTTCTCAATCAGCTCAGTTGAGGCTAAAGAAGCTGAGCCATCTGCCATCTGTCTCTTCGCCAGTCTCTCCCCCAGTATCATCAGTTTTGAACAGGTTGGCCAATTTCAATCACATTTGAAAGAAGGGTAATGGTCTCAAACAAAATTATGCTTCTACAATTTTTTTCACCTGGCAGAGGATCATTTACAGGGAAGTAGAAAGAAGTAGGTTTGATGGTTAAGTGTCAATCTGAAGGTCCAGCATGCTGATGCATCACCCTGGACCAGTGACCATGTGTGCTGCCTTTTGTAGTATCTCTGGTTGAGTTGGAGTTGTCCCAGGGGATGTGGTGGAATTTCATTGTTGTTAGTGGTGGTGATGGAAGGTGTAAAGAGCACAAAATGTGGAGGAAAATGGGATTCATTCGTTCTGCTTTTCCCCATCTCGCTTCTGAAGTTTTTGAAGGTTTTCTAAATGCAAAAACATCAACAAATTTCAAAATGTTGACAAATTTTCTTGTACAATGAACTGGAAGACAGAGCAGAAAAACAGAATTCTGGCACAGGAAGAACAGGAGAAAGAGTTGGTCTTTTACGATTGAATGCAAAGGCTGCATTTTAGATGCAAGCAGGATTAGCCTCCCAAGTCATCAGGTCCCTCTGAGGTTGGCCAACTGTTGGGAGGAATGAGCATGGTCCAGAAACTGGAGCTACTTGTCTCCATTTGCTGTGATAAACCAATGACTGGGAAAGACCTTGAGGGTCTTTGTCTTTCAGAGGCAGCTGAGTGGGCCAGGCCAGGGATAAAAATTGATCCAGGATATAACTCCTTACATCTGAATCTGCGCAGTTTTTCAGGTACAAATGCTAAATATTTTGAGTGCATTTTATTCTTTAAAAACAATACCTTCTGCATGGTGTGTTTAGAAATACAGTCTACGTGTAGGTATGTGCTGCCTGGAAGGACTGGTGCTTTTATACAGACATCTTCTGAATACCTGGTGCTTAAATTCAAAAGGGCACATTAATTTAATTAATTTTTCTTTAACAGTTGGCTTGGAGAGATGTAACTGCCTTGAAGTGAAGGAACTGTTTTTTTCTAATTCTGTGAGGCAGTTAGAGTAAAGTAAATGCTAATGTTCTGGGGTTTTACATTCCCAATTGCTCTAAACCATCTAAAAACATATATTTGTTATAGCACTGACTATGCTAGGCAATCCCTCTTTTAAGAGACTAAAAAAAAAAGCAAAAAAAAATGCTACTCTTCTATTGTCTGCCTGTTCAGGTTTTATCTTGTTCAGTACACTGTTAAGTCTTATCTTTTCAAATACTATCACTGTCAATAGAGACTTTGGTCCCAGTTCAGGCTTCTGTTTTAATTTCCATTGCATTAAAACATTGTGCGCTTCAACTGAGCAGTGATTCCAGACCAGGCATCCCTGGCAGAAGGGAATGCTCCACTTCAGGTGAAGACGGGAGGCGATCTCTTATGCCCCCATGACAAGAGGAAGGGGATGGATTGGGATGGAGCACCAGCTGTTCATCTTCATGGAGGTTCCTTCCAGCCAGCAGAGCAGTGCTGGTTTATACTGGCAGGGACTCCTTCCCTGTGCTCTCTGTCCCCCTCAGAAAGGGTAGAAAGAATAGTATCTAGACTTGCATTGTAAAGAATTTGCTCTTGGCTGATCAGGGGATGGAAAGGCTTCTTGGAGCCAACTAAGGAAAGATTAAATGACCTTTTGACTGTAAATTATTACCAGCCAGTAAGTCCTGCTTGTGTGCTGACAGGAGAGGAGAAGATGTGTCTTTGCAGCAGAAATTGTGTTGAATGTTAAAAAAATACAGTCAGTTTCAGGAAGACTGGAGTAACTAAAGCTGTCGTTCATTCAGCTCTGAGACACAGAATAGGTGCTTCTGTGTCTTCCTTTTCTACCTCCGCTTACAGAAGTGATATTGCTGAATTAATTATGGCATCTTTGTGAAGAGGTGAAGAATTGCTCAAGTCCTCTATTCAGCAGCAGAGAAATGTCAGATTCATCTCACAGTAGATTTAAAATTACACCAACCTGTACTATCGCTACTGGCAGGATAATAATAAGGCAGGTAATCAAAATCAATTAAATTCCAGTGCCTTCCTATTGTCCTAGGAAATTCAAATTTGAAATTAGTTTGAGTTCATTTGACTTCTCAATAAAAGAAGCAGCGCTTCAGAGATAATTTGAAATAAGTATATGGTTGTGACTGACCTTTTCACAAACTGCAAAGAGCAGAAGAGCTGTGTACATGCAAGTGCATGTCAGTGCATACTGAGTACCAAAACCAACCAGAGATTCCGAGTCAGTGGAGTGACTGGTCTGAGGCTGCTCTGCTAATGTGTGTTAGCTGGGACTCAGACCTGCCAAGCCCCAGTTTGTTAAAATTTGAATGAGATTAGGTGAATACCGAACGAATTGTGCCTCCATTCCCAGTGTGTAAGGAGTAGGAGGACTAAGCATGGTGCATGCTGCTCTGCAAGATCTAAATGGACACCCTGGAACAACCAAAGGGAGAGGAGTTCTGTTGTCTTACCAGCAGTGACATGCCCAACTATCGCATGCATGGGGCACCCGTCTTCCAGATCACAATGAAACAGGTCATTGCCCAGGACCTTCAGATATTGTCAAAAAGAATGTGTTCCCATAACACCTTTCCTTATTCTTGGCACTGGTTGACCCTTCGAGTCACCTTCAGTAGTGGGATAGGATAGCCTCTCTCCCAAGTCTGGAAGTGGCACACTTCTTCCAGAGTAAACCTCTAAACATAAGTGGAGAAACTGGGTTTAAAAATGCTCTATTTTACTTTTCTTTAATATTCCTGTGGCTGCTAGAATCTATTCATAGAGTTAGGATCTTTGAGAAGGGGTTTTCCCCTCTTTGTACACTCTGCCTTACACAGGTAAGATTTTACTTACTCCTTTTAGGCTTTTTCTGAGACTTGCTAGCTGGACCTTTTGTAGTGAGAGTAGGCTGAACCTGATATCCCACCTATTTCCCTAAGGATGGTGCTCAATGGTAAAATCGACGAGTCTGGCTGGAGTTGCCCTACTCCACAGTGACCTGCTGTTTTGTTTGGAAGAATTACAGTATCATAAAATGGCCTGGGTTGGGGGGGACCTTAAAGATCGTACGGTTCCAACCACTCTGCCATGGGCAGGAACACCTCCCACTGGATCAGGCTGCTCAAAGCCCTGTCCAGCCTGGCCTTGAACACCTCCAGGGATTGGGGCAGCCACGACTTCTCTGGGCAACCTGTGCCAGTGCCTCACCACCCTCACAGGAACAAAATTTCTTCCTAATATCTGATCCAAATCCTCCCTCTTTCATCTTAAAAGCATTCTTTCTCATTCTATTCCTGCTCTCCCTGATAAAGCTTTCTTAGGAGAAAAGGAAGAAGAGGGGGTTTTGGTTGTTTCACTTGTGCAGCTTCCATTCCTGCAGAATCCCAATCTTTGCTTGTGCAGTTTCAGAGTGCTGTGATGCCTCTTTGGGGTCATGGGTGCATGTTCCAGGGCGAGATCCAGGGCACTGCAACGGGGCAGCCCAAAGGCTCAGGGAAAGGCCAATGAGCCGGGATGTGGTGGTTGGGAAAGAGGGAGAATTGCTTGTCAGGAGAGAAGCGATGTGTGACCCAGAGAGAGAGCGGAAGAGCTTGGCTCTCAGCTCTTACTGCCAGCAGTCCCAAATTGGACTCATCACTCCGTCAAGTCCTTCAAGTCACCAGGCTATGCTTTGCTGCTTTTTCTCTTTCCCTGCGGCTGCCGCTTTGCCCTGTACACCGCCCAGTCTGCCCTGATGGGAGGTTTCCTGCTCTCTGCTCCTGGTCCTAGCTAGGATGTTTCACATCACCCTACCCTGCCACGGAGTCCCAGGCAGCTCCTCATCACCTTTCCAGCTCTGAGGCTTGGCAACCCCTCTATCCTCCGGCTCACCCGGCAGCCCCGTCCCGACCCTGCGCTGAGCATCCCGGTGGCGGGACCTCCTCCTCCTTTCCTTCTTCTTTAACTTCTTCCTTTCCTTCCTCCTTTCCCTCTTCTTTTCCTTCTTCCTCTCCTTCCTCCTTTCCTTCCTCCCTCCCCTCGTCCTCAGCTCGCGCCAGTGATGGAAAGAGCGTCACGGTCTCCTAGCAACGCGCCTAGCAACGCTCCTAGCAACCGGGCAACATCTGCTCCCGCTGGACCAATCCGCGCCGGGAACATCTGGGCACCCACCTTAGCGGGCTGCGGCCGGGAGGTGATGCGCTCCTCAGTGGCTGCAGGGACCCGCAGGAACTGCCACCGCCGCCTCCACCGCCACCACCTCTTCCAGGAGCAGCAGGAGGCTCTGGGCACGGAGGGAAGGACAGGGAGCAGCCCTCCCTCTGGAGCTGGAGCTCGCTGGGTGAGTTCCACTGAGCTGGTAGTGACTGGGAACAGAGAGTGGTGGTGTTTGTCCGTGGCAGTGAGCTGGCACTGGGTTTCACTGGTGGGATCTGCCCCAACGGCTTTAGCGAGTGGCTGTCAGCGCGGAGTAAGTTTTGTATGTGTTTGTGGGGTCTCGGCTTTGGCGCATCATGGAAGAGGGCAAAGAGCTGAGAGATAGACTCTCCTTTCATCCTGCAGTGCTACAGGCTGTGATGCCTGCTGCTCTGCTTTGCTTTAGCATGCTCTACAAAAGGTCATTTTAACCAGAGTCATCTTTTTACGGTCAAAGCTGAACTCCGGAAAGTAACCATAGCTACTCTTTCATTGCCTGTTAATGAAGTATCATCCTGTGGGATGAGACGACTATCTAAATATAGTTGTCTTGTAGCTGCGAGACACGAATACGCACACATGCAGGCTCTCTTTCTTTCTCTCTTGCAGGATTTAGACCCGTTTATTTTCATTCATTTGCGTAAGAAGTATGAGTGTCTCTGCATACACATGTACAAGTGCAGAGTTTGGGTCTGCACATGCATATCTGTGATCTTTGTTGCCCTGGAGTGGGAACTATTCTTACTACAGTGTACCGAATACTCCCCCCAGAAAGCAAATCATCATCCGGATGCATCTACTTGCAGCCTAGGAACTGTTCCGTGCGTGTGTCGGGCAGACACTGAAACACGTACACGGTAACAATTTGGCTGAATAAAAATAGTGATCTGACTTTCCCCAGACCTGTATTACTCTGCAGGCAGTGTGGGGGTGTATGTGTGCGTATGATAGGAAATTAAGGCTACTACTCAAAATAATGGTGTGGTCTTAATAGTGACCCTTCAGCTTTCCTCTGAGGGTGACAAGAATTAATGGAGAAAATAATGTGCTGTTTTATGAGGTGGTGCTCAGGGCAGTAATTATGTTTTAACTCAGGAAACTTCCGGATATTTAGAGGAGTAAGCTGTATTTTTTTGCAGCATTTGTTCTGAATGGATTACAACTATACCACCGAGAGTACAAAATAATTTTTTTTGGTGTATTATTTTACTTTCCTGATGTTTGAAAGGGAAGCAACGTTAAAGTTAGAGAACTGACTGTGGCAGCAGAACTCTTATTTTTCCTGTTATTAAGCCCTGAGAAGGTGCTGTAATAGCACTTCGTTGTCTTGCGATCCAGCTACTTGCCGTATATGTCCTGACTTTGCCACCTGAATCATGTGTGCTTCTCCTTGATCCATCACGGCAGGTAACCATTCAGCAGTGCTGTGCTGCCAGAAATGCTCGCTGAGCCCGTACGAGGAGGAAATCTTACCAGAACTGCTGAGATTATCCCAGAAAGACCTTTTGCAGATTGACTCCGCATCCTCAGGTAACTAACAAGTTTGCAGACTACAGTCGGTCAGGCTTGCCTTTTGAGTGAGGGAAATTACTTGGATTAGTGTTGAAAGAGGGGGAAGCTGGATTTATAGTTTTATTCTGTTGATAAAAGCAATGGGACTACAAGACAGAAACAGTCATTCCATCATTAAGTCTCATGTCTTCCTGCACCCATGAGGGCTATTCAGATGCTTGTGCTTTGCACACATGTGTGCCCAGGGAGACTCTGCAGTTAGGGAGATCTGCAAAGTAATTGGCAAACTAAAAGAAAGGTAGTTTTGAAGTGCAAAGCCAGCAGATCTAGCCAGCAGACAACGCAGGGCTGTGGGTCCCTACTTTTCCATGGGTCAATTAAAGGGGTGTCTTTCTGCTTGAGCAACGAATAAGACCCTATCCTCTGGAAAGACTGCAATCGATTGGCAGTCTGTGTGAAATCCTAGGGCTGGCATGTATTTTTGATCTGCCTGTGGTCTGGTAGCTTTGCATTATCAACTGGGAATCCCACAGTGGGACTGGCTGCTTTTTCTGTCCCTGAAGATGTGAAATGCAACAGCAGAGCGTGTGAAATCAGTGGAGGGTTTCAGCTGAACACTCTCTAATTGTGACTGCTGCTAAGGTTAGAGATGGGGAAATTTATCTCTGCAATTTGACAGCAGTTGCAAGGACGCAGTATTTCCTGCCATGTCAAAGTCATGTCTCCTGCTGATAACAAATTCCAATTTCTGCATGCTCGAAAGCCTCGGGTTTTCTATTTGTGCATGCAAGAGATGCTCAGAAATGGTTTCTGTCTCAGCCAGCTTTAGCTTGCATATTGATCACCTTCCCTTACACTGCGAGAGGAAACCCTGCAGGGCATTGGCACATTTTACTCACCACCTTCTGTGTGAGCAGTGTTGGCAGGTCTACCTTGGACAGTGAGCCTCGGTGCTTACCCCCTGCAGACATCTGCATCAACAAGCCAATAGTACCAGCTCGTACAACCCCTTTCACTGCAGCACTGAGCAGGCAGGGATGAATTTTCTCCCTGAGGAAAGGTGGGAGAGGTGGAGGCACAGGCAGGTGTGGGAACACTCCCAAGGTCTCACGTATGAGCTTTGGTGCATACCCGGGGCTTGCAGATCCTGTCTGTTGCATGAGATGGAAAAACACAAGCTTTATTTTTTTCCCTGGGTGTTGAATCATTCATTAAACCCCATCTTGCCTCCCGACTGGGCTAGCTTGCAGTCCTGTGGAAATCACCCGGCACTAATTCATGCCAAAGAGGGGGCTCTGTCGCTGGGGAGATGAAGAGAATTTGTTGCAATTTGCAGTTCAACTGTGAAGTTTCCGTGTTATAAATCTATTTCCAATCCAATTTAGATAAGATAACCTTCTGTCCAAACATGCCTAATAACTGTGTGGTTACCACACCATAGAGCACTGTAATTATTCCTGGAGAAATAAATACGAACAGGCACATTTTGCTCTTTTGAAAGTACAATTAAAGACCTTGTGAAGCTGCATTTGAGAGATCCAGGCTTGAGAGAGAGGCTTCTATTCCCTGACTGTCGCGTGTGGGATTTATGCTTCAAACTTCCATTAGCGTTAATGGCAGCTACAGCCGCCGTGCTCTGATGTGCCACGGTGGGGTGTAAACATTGGCAAGTGTGAGCAGGCAGTGCCTGCCCTGTGGCTTCTGAGCCCCAGCAGCGCTGTCTGCTGTTGCAGATTTTACTGAGTCCTTGGTGATTAGCAGAGGGCTTGCTGCTGAATGCTATTGAGATGCTGAATGCGCTTTTCCGAGGTTCATCCAGGCTGGAAGGACAAACCTCACACTCAGGACTTAGAGCTACGCTGGTTAGTCCCCATAGGGAAATTTGGCCCCGTGCCTTGACTTGTGGTGTAGCGCTGAAAAAAATGTAATGTGATTAAGATGTATCTGTCTCTGAGCTTGACTGAGGTAGAGGCAGTGACTCATACCACCTTGCTGTAACTGTCAAAACACTTGGCTCACGGGAATAGCCTTCTACACAAAAAAGCACTGATTCAATATGTTTATATTTAAACAAAACGCTCAGAGTCTGATTCACTGCGGCATTACTACAGCCTTGTATGCCTGTAACCCCAGCTCCTAGGCATGCACAGAGCCATTCTGCTCTGACTTTCAAGATAAATGCTAGAGAAAGGCTTGGTCCTTGCAATCCTCCTCCAGGGAGAGGTGTCCCTCATAGACTTCAGCATTGATGCTGGCGTTGAGGGCACAGTACAAGGGCACAGTTCGTGCTGCCCTGCACCTGCAGACAGGTGTGTGGACATCAGCAGCAGCCACAAAAGACAACGGTGACAACAAGATTGGGGGCGGGGGGGTGGTGGTAGGATGACAGCCACACAGAGCACAAGAGCATACCTTGAGCTTCTGTGGAGCAGTCATGGGGACTCGTTTGCCTTTGGTTCACTTTCTCATGCCATTGCTGCAGGCATGCAGGCAGCACCCCTTTCCACCTGGAGAGAGGAGATAGAAGCTGAGCCACCCAGGACAAACTGTGGGAGTGTTGTGCTAGGGAAGTGGGTGCCCCAAGCCCTGCAGACTTGGAACTGCTGGAATTTGCTTACAACTAGCACGGTGTCAAACAGTTTGTGGCTACTTTGCTCTTAGAGTGTAGCCTTACACTTACAAGTGGGAACACAGTTAAACCAACCTTACCAGAGGTGCTCCTGGTGTTATTTTGCTGCCTATTTCTCTTCTTTACTACTAAACCAGGCTATTGGTGGTGTTATAAATTTGCTGCTTTCTCTCATGTAAGGTCTTTAGGAATTTAAATACAGCCAAGCACTTTGCACCCAAGGGTTATGTCCAATGATGGTGTTGAATGGAGGCCCAGAAAGACGATGCTAGTTGGATGCTCGATGAACCTCCTACCAGGATGGTCATATGTGTCCCTCTGCAAAATGCAATTCCTTCTATCTACTTCTGCCAGACAGCATCAGCTTCCAGCCCGTGGCACATGCCAAAGTGCAACCCTCTTTTCCTCCCTGGGTCAGGGTGCCAGTGCTTCAGTAGCTCCTTGCCTTGACCTGGCTCCGCACTGTTTGCTGCTGTCTCCTGGGCCACCCATATGCAGGGGGTGCTTAATGTCTCACTGCCACCCTCCATCTCTGGGGCAGGGAGAGGAATTCCTGTGGCTGGGAGTATCAGAGGAAAAGTTTGCACAGAGCTGGTGGAGCTGAAGGACTGAGCTGTGATGCAGTTCATGCTGTGCTTGTCCCTTAGCCCTGCATTTGAGCTGAATTCTGCTTGCACTGCACATAATTCTAGGTCTGTGCTTCCAGCCTTTGCACTGAAAACCACCAGGGAGCAAGTTTTATCATTTAGAGGCTTGATCTGCAGGGGAAGACTGGGCCTGTGGGTGGCTTGTCAATCTGTACACTAGGTTTTGTCTCCTTCCCCAGCCCTGACACCCTGAGTGGCTGCAGGAATGTCACTTCATCTTGCTGTGCCTCTTTCTTCCACAGACTACTGTGAGGAAAACTAATGTTCTCTCATCCCATGATACTGGGAGGACAAAAGCATTTGTGATTGTGTTTAGATAACACAGCAGTGGAGTTTTCGCCTAAGAGAACCTAATATCATAATCGGTGTCTATAATTTTAAAGCAATGTTTGCAGTTACTCAGTGTTAACAGACCTGTGAAGATCGCAGCTGTACCCTTGCCCGTGAGAGCTGAGGTTTGTGCAGGGAGCATCTCTGGTGTGTTCTTTGACTAAAACATAGCCTTGTCTCACTGCAACTCTATGGTCCCTCTCCTGGGGAGATGCTGTTGTTTCATGTAATCCATGTTGGGCTGGGTCCTAGAGCGGGGCTGAGGGTCTTGGCTCCAAGTGAGGAGCTAATCCACCAGTGCAGAATTTTTTGCCCAGGTTTTAGACATCTTTTATGGGAAACTCCATCCTCACAAAATTGAAATTCAGGGAGAAAACACAGGAAGATTTTCTTACACGGGATTTCTTCCCTAGCCCCCTCTTCATCCTGTAGGACCTGATTTTGAGTTATTCTAGAAAATATCTTTGAATACTTTCTTTGACTAGACAGCCTTTAAATGTCAGCATAAGAAGGTTTTTGATCTAGTTGAAGGAAGGGGGAACACATCACCTGCCAGTGAAGAAGAGATGTGATCAGTCCCTGAAATAGTTGTGTGGGTATCTTTTCACTCCCAGGTGAACCCACTTACCTTTACTGCGAGTAAGACTCAGGGAATCCCCCATGTGCCATGGCAGGATCCTTCCACTAACATGAGGTCCATGCTTTGGCTGTAACTTTTGGCTTTTCTATTGTGTCAGAGAAGAGGTCCAGAACCAAGTCCTTTAGTCAATAAGAAAACCTGGGTTTCAGATGTCCCCATAAGGAGTTCTCAATTTGGGAAAGAAAACATCCTGTAGGACCTGATTTTGAGTTATTCTAGAAAATAGCTTTGAATACTTTCTTTGACTAGACAGCCTTTAAATGTCAGCATAAGAAGGTTTGGGTTTGGGTTTTTTTAATTTTTTTTTAATGAACAATACATTTAAAAGCAAAGAGCAGAAATTTCTTACAAAAGAGGAGGTTTGGGAGATGACGATGCCACCTGCAAATGCACTTGCCTCCTTGTGTTGTCTAGTGAATAGGAAAGCAAAACACAATTCTGGCTTTCACAGAAACCCAGCGTTCACCAGATTGAATACAACTGAAGATACAGATCTCATTAAGATGCTGAATTAGCACCATATCACCTTTCCACAGCGATAAGTGAACTTGCAGCAACCAGCCAGCCTCAGTTCGGTGTGCAGAGAGCCCTGGTCATTTGCAGGCTTCTGCTCTTGGGGAGCAGACCTCTTGTCACAGGACAAAAGCCCAATAGTCCCTTCTCACAGCCCAAAGGCTGAGTCTCATTCTCTATGCTCTGAAAAACTGAAACAGTGCAGAAACCAAACCAGCTCCATTATCCTCCCACTGAGCTGGGATTCTCCTGCTTTTCTGGGACGATGCTACCATCTAGTGCATAAGCTCTGTATTTGTTTTCCAGGAAAACCACTGAGCTCTGTGTTTGATATGCAGAAATTAAAAACCAACCCTTGTCCAGTCCCTCCACCGAGTGTGGCGCAGGGGTCCCAGTTCTGCAGATGGGTGGCTCCATCCTGGTCCCTCTTGTAGTGCATGGATACCTTCCCAGCTTGGAATCTCTCTTGCTCTGCTCTGCTCGACTATGGTCGGCCAGGGATATCTTGCTCGGTTGTAGGACCTGGAGACCCTGCTCAGTTGTGGCAGTGTGTGTCCAGTGCTGCAGCTGTCACTCTGGAGCAGAGCTTGCAAGCTTGCAAACCTACAGGTAACAGCTCAGAAATGCCTTCACATTTGACAGCCTCAATTATTTACCTGTGGGTTGTGGGCTGCAGGTTGAAACTGAATGTCCTTCTGGCTGCATCTCACCTCTGGACCCCTTGTTCCCCTCCACACCCCAGATCATGATGTCACAGCCACCATGGCATCAAACATGACTAAGCTTCTTTTGCCTCTTGTTTTGTGCAGAGCTGATCTGATCGGGGCCTACCCAAGACATTAACGACGTCGAAAGTAGCCTACTTTAAGAGAAAATATGCAGAAGAAGAACATTTACATCAAGATTACCATGAGTATTATCCAAAAGTAAGTAGCTCTCTCATTCCAGACTCCGCCATTCCTTGTTTTTATTCCTTGATGCTAAAGACCCTTTTACTTGCTTTTTACTCCCCAGCACCTGATACTACCTGAGGACCGGACTTGTATTCTAAAACTTTCTCTCCAGAAACTCCGATTCCTGGATGACCCTGAAGCCTATCTCCGTAGGTCTGTATTAATTAACAATCTGTTGAGGAAGATTCACCTAGAGACAGAGAGGGAGAGCTATGAATACTTTAAGGAGGCTCCGTGTTATAGGACTGCTTACACTGATGCGCGAAAACGGCTGAAGTTTATGGTACAGGAGTGCTGTTCCCAGTCGCTCTATTATGAAGAGCTGCATTCGTATCGCATCGTGCCTTACTCTGCAGAGAATGCCGCCGTTTATGGAATGGGCTACACAGGCAGCCACTTGGAGCAAAATTCTCAATTGCTTATTTATAAAATGAATTAAAGTAGCTGTTAGACCCACTGATGTTTGTTTCTGAATGCTTGAACTGCTTATTGAGATGATAAGATGAGGCACTAATTGCAGATATACTCGTGATCAAAGGTGGATGTGTTCAGAGCTTAGTGGGAGGTACTTTGAATAATGCTCTGCAGTCCCTGCTATTAACTCCCTGGTTATGAAGTACCTTGACATACACACAGAGCTGGTACGATACGAAGGTCCTTATCTGCAGAGACTGTGTGCAACGTCTTCTGTAGAAACAAAGCTGCATTTAAGTTATCTGTGTGTAAATACCAACGTTCAAAATTACTTTATAGTTAAATTATGCCATCCCTGATAGAAGGGAAGAGCCCAAAGCAGTGGAGTAGTCTAACAGTGAGGAGTAAAATGCAAGTTATCTACTGTAAATGTACAGATAGAAAGTATCTTTGAGAAATGCTTTGACCAGGAAGGAGTCAGTGCCAAAGGAAACAGCCTTTTGCTTAGGATTTTCAGAGACTTAACTTACTTGCTACTTACAAAACACTCTCTACTGAGATTTTCAAGGTTTTTTTTTTTTTTTTTAAATAACTGCATTCACCTTCTGCTTATATTATCTGTTAACTGGTATCTACTTTGCTATTTTAATATAAACCAGAAAGACTCACAGGAAAGATTGTTTCTTCAGCCCATCATCAGTGTTTTCTTAACTTAATTTGATTCTTTCCTTAGCTGTTTCCCTGATACTTTTTTTGCATGCTAATTTGCTGTTTGGCCAGAGGTTCCTGTTGGTGCCAGGGAATAGACAGTAATTTCTTTTTATGTGGACTATAAAAGGCAGACAAACAATGATAACTCTCACAGATAGAGACTGAATGTATCTGACAGATGCTAGTAAAACCTCAGAGGTTCTCCTGATAAAACTTCTCAGCATTAGTAATAGTGTTTCAGGTTAAGTAAAATGTCTAATTTCAATCTGGGAATTAACTTTAGAATATGTAAATATATATTTCACAAGCTATGGCATGAGAAGCGTTCAGCAAATTGATGTCTACAAGTGGAAAGTTTTATAGCTGCCAAAGCTACGTCATGAAAATACCAAAGAGTAACATAAGGGAAAGATGATGCTCCAACAATGGGGTCAAAAGCAAAGATTGCACTATAACCTAGGGAAATGTGATTAACGAGCCTGTAAACTATCTGTTACTGAGACGCCTGAAGTTCATCTGCGGGTTACTCGCATCCCAGAATTGCTGAACAAATATATGCGATGACCCAAAGCCTGTCAAAATCCTCCAGGTCTGTTGGCTTGCAGTGAAGAAATCAGCTTTGCCTCGCTGGCTATCACTGCTTTAAAGCAAAGTAAATAATAGTGCACACTCAGCTGGAGGCAGTTACGTATCTAATAACCTACTTTTTTTTTTTTTTTTTTTTTTATTTTGAAAGGCTTTGCTCATGCAGATGATGCTGTTTCTGAAGTATTCTAGAATACGAACAAATACCGTTGCTTGCCAGGGATGTACTTCATTTAGGATTCCTCCCATAACCCTGCTTAGAGCAACCTCGTTGTGTGTGTTGCACTCACTGCTGCTGTCAGGCACATGTTAGTGCAGGAGAAAAGACAGAAAGGCAAAAGAAGGAGGTGAGAAGAGCAAAGTTTACTTTGTTATCACTACTTAGATAATAGTACAGATTTAGGAGACAGAAGGAAACAGGGAAATCCAGTTATTTTTTAAAATGGAAAAAAAAATTCAACAGTCTAATTCAAAACAAGGATAACCTGCAAAGTGGAGAACATAAACAGCACAAATATTGTGGGAAGGCTGGAAAAACTGAGCAGTGCTGTTTGGGAGGTGCTATTAGTCATGATGAATGCTCAGGTTTTTGTTTTTATTTTGAGACAAAACATATTTACTTGTCTCTCACAAAAGGTTGGTTTTAAACCCTTTGTGAGGGTAATTTGGTGCCAGAGCTGCTTGGCTCTGTGTGTTTATATTCCTGCTGTCCCTGGGCTTGCACCAGCCCAAAATAATGTGAATAATTAAGCTCACATTTGGCATACTTTGAGAAATCTCCAGCTAGAAGTCGCTGTCTCCTTCTCCAGGCTAATTATCAGGTATGTGGAACAGCCCTAACTCCACTGGAAAAAGCTGGCAGCGAGACCTGTCCGCTCGCCAGGATGTGGGTGGCTGATGTGATGATTGTTGTGAGAGCTGCCATTATCCCCCCAAATGCTCTCTAGCCTCCGCTGGCATCTTATGTGCCTCATGCGAAGTGAGGGGCTGGGGTAGGGGTATCAAAGACTGCTGGCTGGGAAGGAAAAATTACTTCTATCTTCTGATTTTTCAAGCTACGTAGTTTTCCACTCTGAATTTATCTGATAAATGCATTTTTTTGTCTTCGTGTCCTTTTTTGCCTGAATTTATAATGATCTAGCAGCTACGTGAAATGCTAAAGTGCTTTTTTTTTTTCCTCTTTCATGGACCTACTTTGTTATATTCAGAGGATGTTTCTGGTCTGAAAACCCAAAGCTTTTAACGTGAAAATAATAATATTTGAATAGAATGAAAAAACTCTTCAAACTTCCCTGTAAACAACCATTGCCCCTGTCAGATTCATCTTTGAAGATTAACTTAACCTTGACTACTGGAAGGGGCTCTCTTTCCTATTGAAAGCTTCTCTGATAAAGTGTTATGATAACTGGATCAGATAACAAACCTCTTTGGGATAACTGTGAAAGAAGATGATATTTTACACATGTTTTTCCATGTTTTGTTTTCTTGAACAAAAAATATAGTCTGATTTTTTTTCTATTTCTGCCTACTCTAGGAGCTGTTAAAATTAATTACTTCTTTCTAGGAAAGGAATTTTTAGGATTGACTTTTTGACAGCAAAGTGAATCCGAAGTCCACAACTCTAAATATTTTAATTCTGCTGAAGTTTTTACTGTCTTTCAGTTTGCACAGTGATTTGTGCTGTTGAAAAAAATGGGTCTGAAATGTTCTACTTCAGTGCTTAGAATCCATAGTTTATGGGGTAATAAAGAAGTACAAAGGTGCAATAACAGCTCAAGTGGCTCCTGAAATACTTAATTTGGCACTTTTTGAATTATATATTGATTTTGACATTTAGTTACCAAGTTATGGGGTACCAGCATTTTAATACAGCTACATGCAGTGAATTTTCTTTTTTGGATTTGTAGCTACAATTCAGCTCTTCTGGCTTCTGATGTGTGAATCTGTCTGTAGGTGGTCAGCTTTCAGTGACAGATTTATATATAAATATATATATTCTATTATGACTGCAGTAGGAACTCCCACATATGGGCTATGTTTGCACTGGATGTAAAGAAAGTCCTTCCCTTTGACTCAGTTGCCTTGGAGATAGTATATTCATCAGAGAGAATACCGATGAGCTGGGTGACAAGGACAGACTCGGTAATGATTTTGAAAATGACTGGCTTAGGACAATTCATTTTTTTGTCTCGAAATGGCAGCACACTGGACTGTAATTAGTGTTTCAATGAGTTAAATTGTCTTTGTGCCGCTTTTCCCTACCTGGCTGTAAATGCTGTGCCTGACCCCAGCTGCAAGAGGGGCAGAGGTGGCTCCGTGGGAGGCACAGGTTGGGTGTGTGGGTGAGTACATGGAGTCACCTTCTGGTGCTGAGGCTGAAGGCCAGAGGGGTGCACATGCCACAAGGAAACCTGCCAGAATGACCTGGTGCAGACACTAAAAACTATTAGGGCCGTGATCCTCTAAACACTTCAATCATCACAGAACTTTCTTTGCACAGATCGTCTCACCAGAGTCAGAGAGGCTCCTTGTGTGCACGATGCTCAGCATGCATATGAGTGAAAGTAGGGCTGGGCTGCTGTGCGCCGCAGAAGTGCTCCTCAATTGCCTAATTATCAGTGAAAGTGATTATCAAGCTGCCGCTTCAGTTCTTGAACATTTATATTGCACTGTAAATTGAACTTTTGTTTTCAATGAATGTGTTGAGTATATGGACTATCGTGCCTTAAAGTCCCATCCTCATATGAGCCCTTGTATATGTCCTGTAAATCTGCAAACCATGTATTGCTGGTAACTCTGCGCAACCTATACAGATCCGGTTGGGTACTTGTCAGGGCTTTGGGAAACATGACCCTGACCTCGGTTTGCAATGATGACAGAGGGGATACAGCAATTCACTCCACTCTTCTTTATTTTTTTTCAGATTGCTTTCCTCTATGCCATTTGTGGAATTCTGTTTTTCTGGTTTCTGTCATACCTGGGTTCTGGGTTACCTACAACGCCAGGTGCCCCTCACAGGAACTCAGAAAGTTGTAAAAAAAAATGTGTCCAGCTTTTAAATGCCATCTGTACAGTGCGCTTTCAGCAGGGAATCACAATTACGTATAAGAACTGTGGAAGGTGTTGTCAAGTATAACATCATATATTTGACATGATTAACAAAGCAGAAAAGGGAACACCAATTTTATTGAAATGCATGAGCCTGCATTACGTTAAATACATGGTGATTATACACCACTTAATTGGAATAATACCTACCAGTTCTGTAATAAAAAATGGCTTTTTAATGTTTAAAATTACTTGGGGCCTGATTAAAGGTTTTTATGAAATTGTTTTCTAAAGTGAACAGTAGAAAAATGTACATGTATTTTAAATATATATATATGATGTGCATGTTATTAATAAAGATCTATTTCTATTGAACCCCATGGACTCTCATTGAATATCTGCTGATTTGCCAACCAGTTCACATGTAAAGTCACTAAATAAAGTCTTCTAACACCATCTATCCCATGAAAACTTTAAAACCCACAGATTCTTTGAGGGACCTGTATCCCGGGGGTGAATCTGACCCCTGGGATGAACCCATCTCACATGTCTGATATGCAAAGCTGGGACAACTTTTTTGGATGCCTTGTCAACTCTGTCATTCATTTGTCCTGCCCTGATCCCACAATTTGCATTCCAACTTGCCTACGGGCTTGCAAGACCCTCTTCCTTGTTTATTTACTTTATATAAAAGTCTGCATTTTTCTATTGATGTTCTGTAGGGCACCTTGCGGGGTCTGCAAGGTCAAAGATGAAATAGGTGGCTATTAGAGCAGTTCTGGAAAATGGGGATTTTTACTACACATTCTTATTATAATGGAAAGATCAAGGTCTCCTTCATCATCAAGGCTTTTCTTTAAGACTCTTTTCCCTGAAGAAACAGAAACGAAATCCTGAAAATATTAAAGGGTTATTGAAAAGGGTAAATATTTATAAACAGATGAAGTTCTCCCCCTTGCCAGGAAGCTCTTGAAGCAGCGACAGGAAAACATCTTCTGGAATCAGGACCTTTGGCATCCACCTCCTGCCAGGGCTCAGGGACCATTTGGGAGCTGCAGATCCAGGAGTTTCAGAGACCTGAGCATTGCAACCAGCTGCTGCAGGTGCAGCATTAGATCAGTCACCTCCTCTGATAGTGCTGCATTAGGAAAGAGCAGCTGCATATGGTCAACCTGAGGATATCTCTGAAACCATTGATCCTGAGTCCTCTTGTTTGAACGTGATGTTGTCAGGATTCAGCAGCCACCACCCAAATCCTGAAATGTTCTTTGTCAGACACAGCCCTTTACCCATTTCTGAACCCCTGTTTTTAACTAAAATCCTATACCTGCATCTATGTAGAGGTGTGTGCATGACTTAGAGGAATCGGCTTCTTAAAAGAGATAGGCCACGTGTCTGCAGGTTTGTCCTGTTTGCTCCCCATATGACTTGTGAATGGCCAAAGGTCTCTCTGGTAGCACATCTCTGGTGCAGAGAGATGTATTCCAATGTGCAAAATTCCTCCTAGCTCCTAGGTGGCACATCTATCTCTGAGGACAATACGTCGCCACTAGTAGGAGATGCCGAGCCTTGGGGTTGGTCCAGTCTTGGAGAAAACTGCTTTAATGTGGAAATTATTGAAGTGTTGAGGGGCATGGTTTAGTGATTGATAGGAATGGTTGGACTCGATCTGGTGGGTCTTCCAACCTGGTGATTCTATGATTCTATGATGCTACGAAATAAAAGGCTGTGCAGCATCTTCCCACATTCCAGCACAGCCAGACTACAGAATCACAGAATCACAGGATCATCAGGTTGGAAGAGACCCACCAGATCATCGAGTCCAACCATTCCTACCAATCTCTAAACCACACCCCTCAGCACCTCATTCACCCGCACCTTAAACACCTCCAGGGGAGGCAAGTCAACCACCTCCCTGGGCAGCCTAACCCATGCAAATAATTTCCCACCATAGATGTTTTCAAAGCTGTGGGAATCATCCTGCCTCAAGGTGAATTCTGCTGCAGGCTGAAGGCAGGATCCTCTTTGCCAATTCATCTGCTGTTAAAGAGGTGACAAGAGCATATTGGGGAGGCCACCATGGATTTGCTTTGTTCTCAGCTGTTTTTAATTTTTTTTTTCTCTTTATGGTGATTTGCAGCCAGTTTGAATTGAAGCAGCTGCTTGGGCTGCCCTACCTTGACACTGCCAGCTCAGACTCATGGAGCACAGGACCCAGGGAATCCAGAAGAAATCTGTAATTCACCATCATATCCCACATTCCACACATTTCAGGGCTTAATTAATTCAGACCTTAAAATAAACCACGCTCTTTGCCAGACTAGGCAATGCTTTGAGCTTCTGGCTGAAGTGTGTTGCAGAGCCTCCTGGCTTTTCTAGCACACTGCCTCATTGCCCGCAGGCTGATGTGCCTCGGACAGTAAATTATCCCTAGCTGGGCTGAGTGGTGCCAAATTGCAGCCCTTACAGGTGGGAGGTGGCTTTTCCTGAGCAAACTGCTTAGTGGAAATTGTTGCTATTTTGCAGCAAGAAGGGTTGTATGCAGCTTGTACTGTCAGAGAAGACAAAAGGTGGTTGGGAAGGTAAAGTTCTTTCTTCTTGTATGGTAACAGGTTTTCCTGTTTATAGCGAGTAGCTGATATTTTGCTTCCATGTTATCTTTTGAGGCTCAGGACCATGCAGATATTTCATCTGCGCTGAGACTATCTTATTACACTATCCCCCTCAAAGCAAACATCCAGTGCTTGCAGTATGACCTAGCATCCTGTGAGTCCCCATTCCTCTCTGGGAAACCAAGCAGAGCCATAGGAGGATCACAGCATCTCACCGTTTGCAGCTGGGAGCATTGGTACCTTACCTAGAAAGCACTTCCAAAGACTGGTTGGACCTTGCCCCATGCAGACAGGACATGGTTGGACTAGAAGATCCGATGGGTCCCTTCCAACCTGGTTGTTCTGTGATTCTGTGACATCTCCCAATGCTCTGCAGTGCAGGAAAGGTTTGCAGCACAAGGTGATGTCATCCAAGGAAAGCTTGGGATTTAGAAGGTGCATGGACTCACAGGGTGGGACTGCATGAATACACCCATTGTGACAGTGCCACAAGTTTTTACACATCCTACATGTATCAATCAAAGTCCTGCACAGCCAGGTCAAGAGGATGATACACCCTGACATCTGCAGCCTTTGTGTTGTGGAATCAGAGCACCGTTACTGATGATCCTGATGAGATGAGCATCTTGCTTACAGTTTTACAGAAAATAGCTATTTTTCTAAAAAAATTTGTATCCAAGGCTAATGGTCTTCTCACTGTCCTTTGAGGGCATGGGTTCATATGCAGATTGCTGAGGTGAAGACATGTCTGCTATGGAGGAGAGCTAGAGACCAGCTCCCATTGCTGTTCAGATATCTGGGCTACAGAACAAATTCTACTGGGAATGGAAAGGCATTTTGGGGACTATCTGAATCACACAAAAAAAAAAATGGGTCTGGAAGAGGGGAAAGGTCTTGGTTTGCATGATCCTTGCACTATGCTGCCAAGGAGTTACTCTTCATATGTGGTTGTATTACTTGGTAATCTGTGTCTTGGTATGAGTCTGAGCAAGATAGTGCCCAGGGCCTGAGGGATAGGTTTGGCAGTGTTCTAATTTAGGTGAAAGAATCACTATCACAAGGGTAAAAAAGCCCAATAGATCTACCATTTGCAGCTCTCAAGGCTGAGGATCAGCTGGAAAGTGAGTGCAAACTGCAGCTAATGTGGGAAAACAATAAGATAAATGCTCATACCTCTGGGGACTTGAGTCAGCCCTGCAACACACCTTATCCTTGCTCCCTGGCTGGTCCGTCCCTACCTCCAGCAGAGGAGTGCAGAACAGGCTGTTTTCCTGAAGATGGCACTGCTATATTGAATGATTGCTGGAAAATTAATGTAATATAGCTGTGTGTACAAATAGGAGTGCTGTTGACGTAAATGAAGGCATGAGTGCAGTGATAGGTGCTGAGCTGGGTTTCAAAGGACCCTCCGGACCTCTTTTGCAACATCATTTTTAATCTTTCCTTAGCGATTGAACCCAATTTGTACCAAAAACTCACTAGTTTGGTGTAAATTCTTTTTCTTCTGCTCTCTGAAGATGCATTATGGTATGTGTTAATTGTGTCGTGCTGCAGAGGTCTGACACGAGCACAACAAAATAAAAGGAGCTACCTAACTTATGAATAAGAGACCTTCATCATGATCTGATGGTAAGAAAGTGAATGGAAAAGTGACCCAGGCTCTTCCCAGGTGTTCACATCAAGTGAAATAGTGAATAGCCACAAGGAGTGAATGAAGTTGTCTTTCCTGGGCCTGTGACCTGCTCCTGCTCCTTTTCTTGAAAGAGCTGAAGTAGCAGCAAATAATGCTTACAACGTACAGGTAAGAATTGGTCCATACTTTGGGGAAATGGCCCTGGATAACCAAAATCTCTCAGGTCCGTTGTCTGAGCATTAATATTGGCTCTGGTTCAATGCTAAGCTGATGACACCCTGATAGTAATTATGGTAAAATGGCAAGGATGTTTTCTAGGGTTCAAGACTGAGCACCAAGAAGTTCAAAGCTTGGTTGTTTGGATGTTACCTGAATGCCGAGAGGCTGAGCAGGCAGGACTGGGGCTGAATTAGGGATAGGGGGTGCCCTGATTGCTAAGGTATGGCACAGTTTCCACCTGGTTTGAGGGGCTCCTTGGAAGATAGACACCCTTCTGGGTCAGATGAGGTTATATATGGAGAAGCTTTGCGCCTCCGAAAGCTTTGCTTGGATCAGCTTTGTGCTTACTGCTGTCTGTCCTCAGCCCCTGAGCCATCGTCCTTGCGTGATGGAACCCAGATGGGCACTTAGATATGGGCATCCCAAATGCCATCAGGAGAGAGAAGAGGCAGATGGGCCTCTTCTCCCAAGTGACAGGGGACAGGACGAGAAGGAATGGCCTCAAGCTCTGCCAGGGGAGGTTTAGAATAGACATTAGGATGAAGTTTTTCACAGAAAGGGTCATTGGGCATTGGAACAGGCTGCCCAGGGAGGTGGTTGATTCACCTTCCCTGGAGATGTTTAAGGGATGGGTAGACGAGGTCCTGAGGGACATGGTTTAGTGTTTGACAGGAATGGTTGGACTCAATGATCCGATGGGTCTCTTCCAACCTGGTGATTCTATGATTCTAAGATGAAGCAATTATTATCCTTTATGATAATACAATCTCTGATGAACACATAGAAAAAATGAGTAGCTGTGTGTCTTCATCTTCTCCACTGGAGGGCTACATCTACCTGCAGAGTTTATTTAGGGTATATTAAACCCAGAGCACCTGTCACCTTGAGAAATTTGTTGTGTGAACGTAATTGGGGAAGGCTTGAAAAGCAGAAACTGTTTTCTTTGGGGGGAAAACTGTCTGCAAACTTCATTGGTTTGCAGTGAAATAGCTTTATTTCCCTATTGGAAGATTTGTGGTTAGTTTTAATAAAGGCAGTGGGTCGAAAGGGAAGGGGGAAAAATGCTTCAGGATAGTGGTGCTGTAAAAATAGAAACTTGAGTTTGTTTTGACGTATATTTTCTCTTTCATGAGTAACCTAAGTACTGGAGCCATGTGCTGTTGGAGGCGAAGAGGTCCGTGATTTTTTGAACTCATTGCTAGCCATTTATTAATGTGTCATGCCTGTGTTAACTCAACCCCTCTGGTCTCCAAACCTCATCTTTCCTCAGCCGTCTGGGCTCAGCGGTTTTCCACATAGCCTGTCTGATGGGCTGCGATCCTGTTTTCTGGTTAACTCACCAGAGAGGAAAACAGCAGGCAAGCAGCTCAAGCTTGACAAAAGAAATGTCATATCTGTAGATGCATTAAAGTATGTGGAAGAGTTGTGCCTCTCTGGGGGGGGTCTCTGCTCAGGTTGTTGTGGGTTGTTTTTTTTCCAAATTCACACAGGCACTTCAGATTTCTATTCCAGCTTTGAATTCCTATAGCTTACAGACATAGCACAGCCTCTAGGAACATGAACAGCAAGCCAGGCTTATGGGTATTGCCCCAAGCCCTGTTTGTCCTCTTTTTAACTGCAAGGTGGTTCCCGTGAAGTTTGATGATTGGTTCTCTGGGAGTGCTTCCTCGGTGATGGGAAACCGTGGAGATGACACCCCCCCAGTGATGATATGAACTTGGCAGAGTGACTTTGTTGTGTGCCCTGTTGGACCTATCATCGGCTGCCTTTTTCTTGTGCTGTCCTGGGCCCACACTTCTAAGGGTTCAGTTAAAAGCAGTAATATTCCTGTGAGGGATTTAATAAAGCACTGGACTATAGAGGGCAGCAAATCGTTCAGAATAGAGTAGACTTCATCGTATACTAATTTTAGCAGCTGCAGCGATGTTGGTGAAGTTCACTGCAGCTAAGGAGAAGAATGGGGCTCTTGTGCAAGGACCGAGCACCAGCCAGCATGGGCAGAGTGGGCAGGTCCACCTTACTTGCTACTGGTGGCTGGTGTAGCATGTTTCCTCTTCTTTACAAACTTCTGTGGAAATGTGTTTGAAAGTGAATATGCCAGTTCGAAACTATCTGGGTTGTAAATTTTTTCTTTGTCTTTTCCAGGCTATGGTTTCATATTTAAAGTATTTTCTCCTCCACATAAATATATGCTCTCTCCTGAAAAGACAGAGGAGCAAGCAAGGAAGGGCTGCCAGGTTAAAATCACAGACAAGTGCTCAACAAATGAAGTCTTCCGCATTGCTTGTGGGGAATTGCATGTACATACAAACACATCTGCACCTGTGTATTTGGTCCTCTCGGCTAAGTGTTGCATAGGGAAACGTGCAACGGTTTCACTGAGAGCTTTTGGGATCTTCTTAAAGAAGTCTTTCATGGAACTTCAACTTTATGAAAATGCTATTCTAGATAAGACCATTTTGTGCTGTGCCGCACTCTCCCTCCCTCCCCTGCCAGATGACCATGCTTCCTTTAAACTCCTTTGAAAATATCAGCTTTGATAAATAAATCAAACAGAATTGTACTTCAGAATCACTAATCGTGTCTGGTACTGGTCAGTGAGAAAACCGTTTCCTTTGAAACCCTTGCAGAGAGGGTATTACTTGTATTATATGTCCTCATGACATTTATATTCTCGGAGAAAGGCATTTCAATTTTCTGGGAACTCATGATATTATTTTCTTTTCAATATGCAGAAGCTGGATACAGATGTGCCAGGAGAAAAAAACATGCAGTCCTGTTCATTCCTGTTGAACCACTTTTGCATTACCTATAGCTTTAGCCTTGTAAATGACAGTAGCATCTCTCCATATGCTGAGTAATGACAGCACTGGAGTGGGGAAGGTCAGTAGTGAGACATAGGTCTGTCCATCGTGTGTGTTTCTAGTCAACCTGCTTTTGCTTTTCCTGCCTATGGAATGGTAGGTGTAGGAGAGTGTTATGAGAGGTTGTACTATAGATGTTGGTAAATAGAATCATAGAATCACCAGGTTGAAAGAGACCTATCAGATCATCGAGTCCAACCATTCCTATCAAACACTAAACCACATCCCTCTGCACCTCATCCACCCGTCCCTTAAACATCTCCACGGAAGATGAATAAACCACCTCCCTGGGCAGCCTGTTCCAATGCTCAATGACTCTTTCTGTGAAAAACATCTTCCTAATCTCTAGCCTAAATCTCCCCTGGTGGAGCTTGAGGCCATTCCCTCTTGTCCTGTCCCTTGTCACTTTGGAGAAGAATCCAACTCCCTCCTCTATACAACCTCCTTTCAGGTGGTTATAGAGAGCAATGAGGTCTCCCCTCAGCCTCCTCTTCTCCAGGCTAAACAACCCCAGCTCTCTCAGCCGCTTCTCATAAGGCCTGTTCTTCAGACCCCTCACCAGCCTTGTTGCTCTTCTCTGGACTTGCTCCAGAGCCTCAACATCCTTCTTGTGGTGAGGGGCCCAGAACTGAACACAGGATTCAAGGAGTGGTTTCACCAGTGCTGAGTCCAGAGGGAGAATCACCTCCCTGGACTCGCTGGTCACACCGTTTCTGATACAAGCCAGGATGCCATTGGCCTTCTTGGCCACCTGGGCACACTGCTGGCTCATGTTCAGTCGACTGTCAACCAATACCCCCAGATATTGCTGGGGGGATTGCTTTACTACACAGCTTCTGTTCCAGTTCAAATATACATATGAAATGATGACAGCAGATAAGACCCAGCTGGGCTAAGGTATTAATGCAGTGAAAAATGTACTGGACTGGTCGGATGGTCTCTTCATCTCAATGATAGTTTTGATAGTGGTTCAAGGCATGAATTCTACTAAAGCCTGGGTAGATTTGGACCAAAATAGCACTGCACTGTCATTGCTGGGAAGGGTTATTTCATCCTTTTTTTTTTTTTTGTGGAACGTTTCTGATGGCTTACCTAAGACCAGAAGGAACTACTGTGTGAGATTTCAATAAATTCTAGCAAGGCAGCTTGGTTTCCCTCTCAGGCTCTGTAAAGTGTGACTGTGGGACACCTCCCAGAAAGCATCCAGTCTTGGGATGGAGACTGTCCTCTCCAAGTAGAGTGTCTCAGTGGTCATAAAAACTTTAAATAAGTGGCTTTTTTTTTTCCAATTCCTTTTTTAAAGCGTCTTGTTTCTAACTGGAACCAGTGTGGACTCACAGCTTCTAGCCACAAGCATTTTGTTAAGCCTCTCTCCTAGATTAAGGGTCCCTTTTAAGTGCCCGTTATCTTCCCCGTGTAAAGACAGTGTAATCAAGTTGCCTCCCACTCTCTCCCTTTTGAGACTAAACAGATTGATCTCCCTGTCTGTGGCTAAAAGGCCTTTTCTAAACCTTCCATCAGAGCTTCACTTGGTATCTTGGGCTGAAATGGGACTGTAATCACTAAGTGAGTCTTAGACTAAAGTGATTTTCTAAAGCATGACACGAAGCATTAAGGATTTCTTGGCCAATACAAAGTGAAGTCTTTTTTTATCCAGTTTCTTGACTCTTGCCTTTTTATGTTTGTTTCAATCGTTTGGACACTAGGATGCAAAATTGATTCGGGTTGTATCAACCTGCAACTCCAGGAGGCAGGTGTGTTGACTCAGGTTTGCAAATCTCTTCATGAAAACTGGAACATTAGCAGTTCTCAATAATTTCAGGTGACATTGGAGAAAGAAGATGAAGACAGACATGCCTGCTGGCAGAGGCCAGGAAGACTGGGAGTTCAGCTTTGAACTCAGGAAACCCTAATGTTCAGTCTGTCTGCTGCAAGGGACAGTGTGATAGCTATAGAGCAGAAGGTATTAGACAGAAGGTTATACTGGTTCCCTTCTGGGGATAGTAACAGTTTCTCATTGCTTTTTTTGTTCTGGGAAAACAGTATGTGGAGCATTGACATGACATTATCCACAGGTACGATATCTGTTTTTCCCCCTTCCTCAAGCGAATAAAAAAATCTACGTAATAAAAGGATAAAGGAAATAGAAAAGAAAAAAAAAAGATAAACAACTCAAGAAAGAAAACAAGGAGGAGAAATGGCCCACATACTCCTCTTGAGTGCGATGCTCAAGCTGTTGTCTGTAATCCACTCCCCTGTGTCTTGAGAGCACTGGAGCTCAGCAGATGATGCAGATCCCAAATACCTCAGGTTCTGAACCTAGCATAGGGCTTTCTGAGAGTTAAGGTGTTAAGGAAAATAATTAGGAAATCCCAGGTTGAAAAAATTTTACTCAGTCCCTGCAATACGAAATTTAGAAACTCCGAGCTTTTCTGTTGTCAATTCTGGAAGCTGCTACTGCAGTGCAAGAACATGAGAAATAGCTGTTAAATCAACATTAGGTTAATATTTATAGTGCTATGACAGACGAGGAGACAATCTGGACAATCTGCCTTCACATTGATACTTAAAAATTTATCCTTATCCCTGATGCAGGAACTGGATCTGCTGCCCCTGCTATATTCTATTGTACGTTAATATCATCCAGAACACAGCCGTGTTAGAAAATCTCCACATTGTGTCACTCCTTTATGTAAAACTCGGATGACTTCAAGGGGCCATTAAGACATGTTGGCTCCTTCTTTTGAAGCAAGTTTCCACTGATGCAGTGCAGACTTAAAGTGTGTGTGGTGGGATGGGGACACTGGTACTGGTGGTAAGGAATGTAGGAGCAAGTGAAGACCAGAAACTGATTTGTTACTGGTGACTTGTGGCATGAATGAGGTTGTGCAGACAGCTTTGCTTCTGGGTGATTTATTCCTGGGGATGAAAGAAAAATGCAAGAAGGAAAAAAACCCAAAAGATTGCGCTGTGCAGCAAGACTTATGGTGGTATGTAACATATATATCCATATGGTAGAGGTTTAGTTATGCTTGACAGTATCTAAGAGTGCAAGGAAGCATATCACATACTCTCTTATTACCAGTAGCTTCTTTTTCATCTCAGTTACGGGCTTATATTCCTGATTAGCTTTGTTTTTCAACATAGTAAGACTAATACTCTAAGATTTTTAATAATCGTATCAAGATCGTAACAAGCAAAACCTCCTTTTTCCTAGCAGCAATCCCGCCTTCCACTGAAAAAAAAAAAGAAGACAAATTATCAAACTTTCCTTGTGGGAGACAGAAAAACCTTCTAACTATCTGTGGCTGTCAACTTATTTTTCAAGACACAAATTAAGGAGAGGTCGTGGACTGAATAACAAGACCCAGGAATATGAAGGCTACAAATGAAGCCAAGAGCGGAGCAATGGATCTGGCCACTGTGATTGCTTTTCAAGGGGAAAGAAAGCATGTATAGTTGCAGATTTAATACTATCAAGTCAAGCATCCTTTACCTCTCTGAAAGAGTGAACAAAGTAGAGTTTTTACCTGGAAATCATAAAAATAATATTATGAGGAAAATTAATTATGAGATGAAAGAAGGGGCTTTAGAAATAAAGATCTAAATATTACTGGGTTTGCTACTAACCTGTAGTCTGTTTTGTTGACTTATATTAATTAGGAAGCTTTTATTTCCCAGCAACAGCTTTTCTAATGAGAGTACTGTACCACTTCCTGGTGAGCAAATGAAGTCAAACTTTCATAACAAGAAAATGTGTTGGTTGTAACATGTCACGGTTAGCATGTGGCCATGAATGTTTTGAAAATCAGCATGTCCCCTAACAACTCATTAAGTATTTTTTCTGTCTCATATGTTCTCATTAATTTATTACCTCAAGGCTTTTTGGTTTATTTTAATTTTATAACTTTACTCTCTGAGAATCTTTCAACTATCTATCCAATCTCAGCCTATAAAAAACAAACTGTCAGAAAGTTGTGTCATGAAATCTTCCTGCAACAACAAAAGGATGACTGGATGACCTGGTTGCCCATACCCCAGCTGAAAGCATCACTGAAGGTAAATTCCCAAATGTGAAGATTTGTTTTATTCTGATGATGCTAAATGCTTCTGGTACTTGCTGCTCTGATCTCCCACAGACATGACTGTGGCAGTTACTGTGCTGTGGAGCTGTATAAGTAGAACTGTCCAGGAGCCAAGAATATCCAGACCACAAGGTAAAAACTACTCATCTGAAAAGTGAAACCTTCATCCTCTTTGGTGAAGGCAGGAGAGAACATAGATGGACTACATTTGGGAAAGATTGGCTTATTTCATTCATGAGAATACGTTCCTCTCCAAGGCAGCTTGCTTGTAGCAATGAACAGGGTGATCCTTATTTAGTATGTAATATTACAAATTGTTGTGGTTCTTTTTTTTTTCCTACATTGATTTAATACTTAGCTATTTTCAAAGCAATTTATGGTTGTGCATTTCTGTTTCTCAGTGCTGCCGTCAGACATGAGGAACCACTGTGGTAATAAATTCCACAGATAACTCTGGCTCGGGGCCAAGTAAAATTTTTGAGAAAAAATGAAACAAAACAGAATTAAGTGATAGAAACCTACAGGGTTTGTTTATTATATTCTCAGTGAGGGAATTAAGTGCCTAAAAGTGCTCCTTCCTTTGGGATGGGTATCTAGTGTTGTGTTATACACAAGAGCTCTAGACCTGCAGTTTGTTATTTGAACATAGTTTGTGCATGGTCGAGTTTTAATGCTCCTTGTTCTGCAGCCTGTAATGAATTCCAGCTGGGTCCATTTCCAAATATGAACAACCCTACAGTCTCCCAGTAAGCTGATTGTGCAAATGAACTAGATGAACATACTAAATTTGGGTAGGAGAAATCACTCCTGTGGGCTAAACAGAAGGTTATTGATAAGGTTTCATTGTGGAATGAAGAGATCGTGTAACTGTCTTTGTGCTTAAATGAGAATGTCAGAAACAAAATTAATTACCTCTCTTCTTCTTTCCTTCTTTTCCTCCCCTCTCTCTCCCTGGGCAGCAATGTGGATGTTGGTTGGTATTTTCAAGCTGTGGTCTGGTTTGCATGGTCTGGGTTCAGGGTGCTGTGCTGCATCGCAGCTCTGCACCAGTCTGGGTCAGTCCCATCCCTCTGATGGGGTCTTGTCCCTTCTGTACAATAGGGATTACTTTGTCCCCTGCCTGGCGGCAGGGTGTAGATGGTGGAAGAGACGTTCCTGTGAGCAGTGGCAGCATAAGCCATCAATCTGAAACAACGGCCCAGAGACATGCATGCAAAATGTGATGCTTTCTGCCACAGGAGAGAAATGACTTCCACAAAATGACTGTGGAACAACATTAAACTCGAGTAAAGAGCTGAATTAATCACAGGCTCCATCAGTACACTGGGGGTGGTGGCACAGATGAAGTAAAATAAGCCACCACTGAGAGATGAACCAGCACTCGCCCGATGAGGTGCTCTCCTCTCTTCCAAGAGACTTGCAAAAGGACTATTCTCCCCCGTGTAAGTAAGGTGGTTTTTAAAATGTGGGGATGAAGATGACAGTAAACATATGTTCTGCTTCCCGTTAGCTGCTGTCTGAGATTTTTCTCCTCCTGCGTACAACTGATTCTTGATTTGTTTCCACACTTCTCTTGCTGTGCCCATAAGCAGGAACAAAAGGGCAGAGGAACAGCAGAAATATGAAGACCAAGAACAGCATTCACCAGCCACATGCCTCACTTTTATTTTGTTGGTAATATTTTTATGCCAGATGAAGCTGCATGTGATGAGAGAACTTATTGATCTAATCCCTTGTTCCTACATTGTCACCATATCCTTTGCTATCCCCATCTCCAAAACATCTCACAAGATCATTTCAGCCATCAGGTGGAACTTTCAGTTTCCGAGTCTGCAGTATTTCTGCCCGTGCTCCCTAGCAACTCCCACATCTCTAACAGTATTAATTCACAAAATGATATATTTTTGTACCAACCACCTTGGTGCTTTCAGAACTTCAGTGCATCACACCTACCTGAACTCCTTCCTCTGGGTGTAACTGGCCCATAAAGGTTGTGGGCAGTAGTTTAGCTAATTCTATGCAATCAGAGACATGTTTAAATCCCTCCTGCAATACACCCTGATGAAGAATTACCTCTTGGAGGGAAGATAAGCTGTAGTGTAGTCCACAAATGGGCTGATGCACTACTGGACAGCTATGAAATGGTACCAACGACAATGAAGTCTTAGAGGTTTGCAAAGCCTTGGGGGCCATGGATTCTTCATGACCAGACTTGGATTCTGGGCATGAGTTTTAAACAGTCCCCCTGGGAGGCACAAGAGAAAAGAAAGCAGAGAATTTATTTTGTAACCCTCTTGTCACAGGTCTCTGTCATAGTCTTCTTTAGGCTTTAATACAACTTAGAGGTAGGAGCAGTCCCAATGGGATGTAACTGCCCTTATGCAGGATGGCAAATGCTACTGAAATATGGTTCTTAAAAGGCTGTGTGGAACTCTACATATCTAATTTAATCCCTTATATTGGGTTTGACAAGATTTAACTCCTTGCTTATGGTGCTCTGCACAAGATGGAGGTTCCCCCACCTTCTCTAGGTGGTATATTCCAGTGTTTCATTCTACACAGAATTTGAAATCTGTCCTTAAGGGAGTTTTGAATTAGACTTTACTGCATTTTTAGCTTATTGGTCCATCCCCAGTAGACAGAAAAGTTTAATAGCCTTAATTTCTGTTTTATCTTTTACATATTGGCAAGCTCTTCCTTCCTCATCTCTTCTTATCCTCTCTAGACTGCAGAAACTACAGCTATAAAAATCTGTTTCTCAGCAGGCTGGCCGTGGATCTTGGAAAGGCATCCTTTACTCACTCTGGCTCATACAGAGCCCCTGCTTGGGGAAAAATGCAGGCTAACTGGCATTTACCTACTTTTAATTGGATTAAATTAGCACTTGCACTGGAGAAGTTCCAGCACTACTTTTTGGCATCTCGACAGGGTGATAAAGCTCTAGCCATCTCTGGTCTGGTGGTGCTACCACTTGTGGGGGCACCATCAGAGGCAAACTGGTGCCTGGACAGATTAGACTGGGAACATTGCCCACTTATCACATGTCAGTGTTCTGCCTCCTGGCTCTCTGACACAGGCTGATCCACCTTGGAGCAGCCCCTTGTTGCTACAGGTAGAGACCCGATTCCTTGAGCTCTCCTCCTGTATCTCCCATCATGAGCTCGTATGGCTCCCCAGGAAGCCTTAGTGCAGCTGTTCTGCAAAAAAAAGTGTCGAAACGCATTTTGATTCATCTTTCTCCCTTCTCTTTCAACAAACCTTAAAGAAAACTAAAAACCCTAGAACTTTGGGACACCTGAAGTCTTCCCCATACTACCACTCAGGTTATGATACCAGCCATAGTGAACCATCTCCTCAAGGAAAAGAGAAGGCAGACTTAGGTAGTGTTTGCTCACACTCTGCTAGCTCTTCCATCACATGCATAGGATGGAATACATTCTTTGATGGATGCCAGGGCTGTGCCTACCCCAAAATGCACCCATGGTACTTATTACATAGCTCTCCTATTCAGTTTTGTCCTGGCTTAGCAGTGCTGGATAAATACTGACATTTTTTCACGTCTCTTGGGTAAAACTCTCCTAGAGATCCCTCCTGTAGCTTTTTCTTTTTGAGTCAAATGAACACTGTCACTGTGTGTCACTTCTGTGAGCAGCTGCAGGAAGCAAGTCCTCTTTGGCAGAAATGTCACCTACTCTCTCCCAGATTATTCTTGCAAAACCATCCTGTTCTCCTCCTCGTCTAATGTGTTAACTTTTTTGGACTGCTTCTCCAACTCATCATGTACTCCTCTGTGGTGCCTGTGTACCAGAGCTCCAGGGCTGCCATATATAGCAGTATTGGTGCAACGAAGCAAGGCTGAACATGAGAGCAGTCAGATTTATTTATCTGCTCTGACCGTAACATTTGCCTTCTGGGCAAGCACTGGGGACCTGCCATGTAAGCACTTACCATTTGAGCTCAAGAGCCAAAGTTCTGCAGTTAAAGTTATAAACAGTCTCTTATCTCTGGGCTGGACACAGAAAATGACCTATTTAACACATTCACCATCCTGTTTTAAAAATGTTGCCTCTAGAGCTTCTGCTGAAATCTGCCTTTATTTTTGTCTTTACTTTTTTTTTTTCCCCTTTCTTTCCCCCAAAAGGTTGTCTTGGCTTGTTGCTTGCCTGCAGGGTTCGTGCCAGATGGAGTTTAATGGTAGATATCTACTATCCTGCTATTTAAAGGTTTTTTAAACAAAAAAACACCTCTTCTCCCTTTTCTCATTTTTAGAAGGGTCACATCTATGAATAGTCAAAAGCCTGAGTTTTGCTATATTCTGCTAATTTGTGATGTTTAAAAATGGCCTTAACCTTTTCTACAATGCTATAGTTTTTATGCTTGAGTTTCACTTTTCTTTGAAATAGCAGAGTCTAATAGCAAATCTCCCTGAGACTTTTCCAGTTATTTTCCTATCATTGCTGCTACCTCAGTGTAGCTGTAAGTATAGATGATGAGCAAAAATCATCCCAGTACTGAAGGACAAGATCTACATTCACTCTACATTCTACACCGTACAGCAGGAATACAGCTGCAGCATACACTAGAAATTAACTTGCGAGAAAAAATATGAATAATTAAAATCCTGACAAATTCTCTAATTCTAAGCATCTTTCTCATATAGAGCTTTATATTAATTCAGCATTAAGAGAGTGTTAAAGCAAAAAGAGACAAGGAAAGACGGGAAAGATTTTAGGATACAAAGGCAGAGTAACCCAGTCTCCCATTCTGATGAAGTTAAAAGTTAGTCAGAGGCTGAGGCAAGCTTTGGTCTCTATGTCATTGTTTTCTTCGCTAATACTACAGGAAAGCTTGTTTCTTCTCCCTATCGAACCATCTTATGGAAAACCAGAGCATGATGCTTCCTTTTAGGTGAGGAACGGCTCTTATATATGATAGGAGTGCACAAAACCTCAGCACCTTGCAGATAAAGCCTCTTTTGTCTCAGGTTCCCCCCAGTTGATACTCCAGATCAGAGAATAGTCCTGTTAAGGACAGTTGAATCACCGGTGGGTTTCATCTAAATGCCTTTGCCTGTAAAGCTTTCTCTGCAGAGATACACAGGCCAGTTTATTTCAGAGATGCAGTGATCAAAGGCATGATACAAAGATTCAGCATTGCTGTGTGCTGCAGAGGAAGGATGGAAGCAATTTGGGTCAACTAAAGTTAGAAACAGTCCCCCACCTCACGAAACAGATGTGAGCTTTGAAGTCAGAGAGATTATCAACGAGACAATCCAGCAGAACCTATTTTCCCCACAATCCAATTTCTGATTTGCTGACTCAATGCCTGTGCAGGATCCCATTGCTGGATGAGGACAGTCTGCCCAGTCCTGTGACCTGGCCTTGAAAGAGGTCAAAAAACAGCATCAGAAAATGCACTTGAGTAAATGATGCTGCAGTATATTCCTGGAAAACAGTCCTTCCTGACCAAAGGAGTTTGTGATCAGCCTAAGCCAAAGACTGAGGGAATTTAGGATCCTTATATTTGCCTGCCTGTATCAGATGTGGACTGCAGGAATAACCACAGTTCTGTATAGAGCTAACATCTTTTATCTATTTATTTCAGTAATTTGGCCTGTGCCTGCGGGGGCTAGTGGTGGCATGTTGACTCAATATGACCATCAAATACAGCTGAAGGAATCCTCTTTATGGAGTACATGGTTTTCTACAGCAAGACCTTTATCTCTGCCATGCATGAGGTTTGTTTGGGAACAAGACACTAGTCCGTCTCCTGGACATCCTTTCCTGCTGCCCTGAGCTCTTCAGGGATGAAAGCTGTGGATAAAGAGAGCAAGCAGAGGCTTGATGGTATCCACATCCCACAGTAACTGGGAAGAGCAGTTTTGATGGAGCCTTTGATTGCATCTATTCATGCTCACTACTCTTTTGTCACTTTTTCTTTTTGGCTGCCTGGCAGAAAATATTCAGTTTAGTTCCTTGTGCTGTTTTGATGAATAACCCTATTATTAGGGAAATCCCTGACATGTATGTCTGGATTTTCAGGCTGCTCCCTAATGCAGACTCATAACTTCTAAGTGGCAGATGACTTCAACACAGTCTGTAATTCACATTATCAGTGAAACAGGCTCTGTTCTATAGATGCCATCTTCCTTTTCAAAATAGTCTTATGGCAATACTTGATTACAAGTTTCGGCCTAATGGATCACTGTAACAGCTTGAACTGTTCTCCTTCTGCCAGGATTTTATGCACCAACCTGTGCACCTAAGCAAAGCACAGCCTGAAACAGAAATCACTGGGCCAGGGACCCATTCTGCTATGCACAAATACAAACTATCCACTGCCTTGATCCTGCTCATTGCGTATTGACCCAATTAAGACCAGCCAGGAAGTTAAACTCCCTCAAAAAGTCTCTAATGTAATCTCTTCCAGGGGTTTATGCACCCAGAAACTAACTCATTTTGAGAAGGCTCACTGCTCCAGATCGTTTCCTTGCATACAATCTTTCCATGTCTGTGTGACACCAAGTGGCATTGACCTGATGGGTTACCGTGTCCTTCATAGACAACTTGACCTCCTTTCCTGTCACAACATGTCACATCATGCAGGCTGAAGGACAGTACTGATGTGTGTCATGGATACAAGCATGAACCCTCTGCTTGCCTGTCTTCTGTTGAATATCCTCAGTATTCTTCTGCAGAAGACAGTAACTGAGAAAATAAGACTTTTCCTTAATAGAGAGGTTGGAAGAAAGGACTAAAAGGCAAATATTGAAGCTAACCCTTTTGCCCATTAATATATAATAACAAGCAGCAAAATGGTGGGAGATACTTGGGTTTGTGGGTTCTTACTTTAAAAGTATAAATTATAAGTTCCCTCACATCCCCACCTGATTTCTCATCTCTCTCCAGTTCATTACTGATTTTCTCTGCCTGTTGGTGTCAGTCTTCCTGTTTCCTAACCAGTTTATATTCTTGGTTTTAAATTGTCTCTTTGCACTTTAATCCCTCACCTTTTGCCATCGACCTCTTGCCAATTCTGCGTTTGCAAAAGGATGAGGTGTGTCCTCTTCCTCCAGCATGCCAAGGCCCAGAAGGAGATGTTAGCAATGAAAGGTCCATCACTCCCATCCAGACCTGGAACTGCCCACAGTGGTGTCCAGTTGAAATGGCAGGAAAGCCTCATCTCCTGTGAGAGCTGAGAACAGGGTCCTTAGGTATTTTAGAAGCTGAAATAGCAAAAATCACAAATATAGACTTCATGTAGTGAAGGAAAGAACAGTCTGTGGGTGAACTCTAGTCCCTTTCTTCTTGTTGACATCCCACAGCATGGGTGTGCTAGAGATTTCCAAATAAAAACTTAAAAATCCCTTCCTTTCTCCCAGATCTGGTGCCAAGGACCAAACCAATATCTTCTGTTATTTTCTTCTTTTTCACCTTGGAAAGGTCTAACCTGCTGAGCTTTAAATGCTGCCCAAAAATGCTCCCTGAAGCAACTATATGAACACTTAAGCTCAAATACTTAGTGTTAAACTGAATAATAGAAAGAGCTGGGCCACCTTAATACAAACCGGTGTTGTAAATCAGGCCTATAATCTGAGCAGGTCTGGTATATAATTAGTCTTTGGAGAGTCTCTGGGTAGCAACTTGCAGGTCGTTAGTCAGTTAACTCCCACAGGTCTCTGTGGGTTTGGGATTAAGCTCTGTGTGTGAATAATCATCTAATTTATCACTTCAGGCAGGGGTTTTAGAGACCTCCAGTCCCTTACTCTCAGAGCAGGTGTAAGGTTTAAACAAGCTATGCCAAAGTTTCATTATATAGTTCACTGCCAACTCCAGTTGTGTCTACTCAGACCGCGTCTTCCTGGCACTAAAAATGCAAAACTGAACACTATGAACCAGGAACAAAGAATTTTACTCATGCATTGTGTGAAATTTTCCTCATGCTTTGTATCCCCTAGAGGGATAAATCCTGGTTACCCATTGTCTGTTCAGACCGCTGCTACGGCAAGGTAACAGGAGTCAAGAGAAGTTCAGAGAGGAGGTAGTTTTTATCTCAGGTGGTGCTGGAAGGTTTGAAGTTCTCATTTATTAAAGAGGAAAACTCTCCTCAACCATGAAATGAACACAGACACGTTTGCCTTGAGATGATTTCTAAAAATGATAAAACATTAGAGCCTTTTTGGAGTTTAACTTACACAAAAATTCATGGCAAAGTCTGTGACAGGCTACCTGCAGATATCTATAGCCTTCTAATTCAAATTATCTGTATTTGTGAACTCTTTCGCCAGAATTCATGTTGCCTTCTCAGGACCAAGCACTGCTGCAAGCTGAATGTGTTCTTCAGCCCCTCTTTTGAGCACTTCTGCATCTTGCTCAGGAAAAGCAACCTGGGGGCTGAGGGTGGTGAGTCCATGAATGATTTCTCATACAGATTGTCTGCTGAACTTAGGCTGTGAAATGTCACCTAGAGTTGTGGCACTTCAGCTTGAGTTCCAGCTCATCTCCTCAATGGGTGCTCCTCCCTCACCTGCATCAGCAGAGAGCAGTCCTGCTCACCCGCCCTGATGAGGACAATGCTCCATTGTTACAGAAATGCCGCACAGTTCTCAGGGAAGCTCCTGATTTCTTGGCAAACAACAAAGAGAAAGCTGGAGTTCAAGCTCTGGAGACCTGTTCTGTCTTTTGTAGATTTGTTTAATGTTCTAAAATTTGTAATGCAATTCCTTAAACACAAGATTTTGAGCCAAAGTGTCTAAAATATGTATTTTTTTAAACTCTTCAGTAGACAAACCTTAGAAAGATGTCTCCTAACATTGCTCCCTGGAAGGAAACCATTGCCCAGTTTCTGTTCTTTTACTCCGCTGTAACTAGCTAAATATTTTTAGTGTCTTTACAATGGTGTAAGTAAGAAGAAACTTAGCACAATTACTCATAATTATGCTATAAATTGGAAAGGGCAGATTTAGACTAGACATAGGGAGGAATTCCTTCACAACAAGGATGGTAAGACACTGGCCCAGGTTGCCCAGGGAAGCTGTGGCTGCCCCATCCCCAGAGGTGTTCAAGGCCAGGCTGGATGGCTCCTTGGGCATCTTGATCTAGTGGGAGGTGTCCCTGCCCATGGAACTGGATGATCTTTAAGGTCTCTTCCAACTCAAACAATTCTATGATTCTGTCTATGGTGTAAATAATAGAAGCAAGTATGTGTTTTAAAGGTACTGTTCTCCACAACAAGGCCATGGATTTATTAGGACTTTACTGTATTATCAATAGTGCAAAGCTGTGGCATCGATCCACAGCTATAGGGAACAATCCAATTACTGTTCAATTGAATCAAAGCAATTAGTCGGTTTAGACCAGTGGGTAATGCAATCATCTGAAAATGTTTAACAATCAGATTTGCAGAGAGCTGAAACTCACATGTTCATTCTTTCTTTCTTAGCTCAGAAGATCTCAACCTCACTATAGAACACAGGCAAAGGAACAATTCAAAACATGGTGAAAATCCCAAAAGTCCATTTGAAATATCTGGCCAAAGTAATGATGGCTTGAGATGCATAAATGCATAGACTTCTTTCCTTTAGTGTCTACTGAAGTACTAAAATAGATTCAGACTAATCTTCATACATTAAGGCTTATTCTGTCTATTTAATTCTTAAAGAAGCAAAAGCAATTGTGAAAATTTATTACTTGATCTGAGTTATGAGGAACTATCTAGTTTTTAAGTTGATGTGGATGTAAACATGGGACATTTGGGGCCTAGATAAGCAAAAATTATTTAATCAGAGCTTTTCCTATAAATTGTATGTGCTTGTGCTGGTGTCACTAACATTTTCTGCAAAGGTAATTGTCTAAATATTTATTTTATGTGGCTCTGTCTTTTAGTGATGATATTGCCTCTGTTAAGAGCTGAAAATGTTAAGAGCTCTGTTATACTCCATCATCCTGTGTTCTTCCTTGTAGCTTAATGATCTTTTGAAGGCAGAATTAACATAAACAATACAATAAAGACCCAAATACTTCAGTCTCATGCTGGATGAGCAGTTGATACATTATAGATCTGAATTCCTTTTCGCAAGTATTATACTCCTTTTAACTTCATTTGGGATTGTTGCTCCTTAGTCCAATAGCATACGACATCCAAATGATCTTTTTTTTCTGGTTGAAAAAGTCAGAAGGGGGTGCTTCATCATTCTTCGATGTTGCTTTTGCCATCAAAAACTGAACACGGTGCAACTGTTCCTGTCTGAGGACGATCTGCTTACACACACATTCTGTTAACCTGCTTTAGTATACTGAAATAATTGACTGAATGGTACTCTTGGGTTTTGTGATGGAAAAGAGCTGACACGTTTCCACTACATAAGAACTGACAAAACACAACCTGAATAGTTTAACTCTAGGGATTCTAATCTGACACAGGTGTTCTTCAGGCATGGTCTGCGGAAATTCTCTGGGCCTTGATTCAATTATTTTGAGAAAAGTCAGAAGATAACTTGATTTTTCTAAAGGCTGATTGTAATCTTAGTCTGAGCAGAACAGACCCAAGAGAGTTTGTAGTATTATAGACATGGTTCTTTCTGCACCCAGCCAAAGGAAACACTGCCCAAAAGCCAGTGTCGTTTGGACTTAGCTCGGCTCTTGATAGAGAGAGTCTGTAATGCAAATCTACCCTGACCTCTAAGCTTAAGTGGGAAAGGAAGTGCTGGAGTTCTCCAAATTAGGTAAAACATAGAAATAAAGCACAAACTGGAATTTCTTGAGGGCTAAAGTAAAGCTGAGTCATGGCAGCTCTTTTGGAATTCAGCCTTTTGCCAGCATCTTCTTCTGAGATGTTGTTTGGAGCATGTACTGGGGACTGCTCTTGAGATAGTTGGGAAGCTCAGAAATTAATCAAAGTGAGAGCTTGTCTGGGTAAATGAAAGTAGTTAGGGTTTTTCCTGTTTAAATTAACAGATTGGAGGCAGTGATGTGGAATGGAAGAGCTTGGGCTAACTTCCAAGCTAATGTACTGCTGTATGTGAAAATACTTCTGCTTTAATAATGAAACGATGTGATTTACAGAACGTTTCTTGCCTCTAGCGTTGGTAAGAAGCCTAATAAGCCCTTATCTTATTCACACCAGAATGGATTTACAGCATAGGAAGGGGGGAGTGGAAAAGAGACTTTGAGTTGCCTCCCCCAAAACACACCACAGTAAAATCAGCCGTTTTGGCTTACACCATCCCTGCAGCTGGATCTTGCCATTGTATTCTATTAAAGGGGGGAAAACATCATTATCCTTGGAAAGTCCGAGTGAATACAAAGTCTTTAAGCGTGAAAAAGGCTTTTTCTTGCTTCTTGGGTTATCTTGAGGCTATTTTTGAGTTCTGCCCATTCATAGATTCCAAAGGATTTAGCTCTGGATTTATAAGTAACTGTTGTAATGCTAAGTTAGAAATATTTGGGGAAGACGGTAAAATAATGTTGTAGAGGGTTTATGACACGTTGTACCATTATGTACTGCTGCATAAAAGTTGAATAAGAAATCAACTGAATGAACTGCAGTATTCATGTAAGGCTTGCTAACTTATGAATAAGGTGATCATCCCAGTCACAGCATTGTGAGGGTTTTATAAGAATCATTATAGTATTTATAGCTATGTTTATGTGTCTGAAAAGCAGGGAAAAAAGCTACTAAGGTTGCAGAGCCAACTTTTGGTGCTAAAAATCGCTTTGTGTTCTGTGTTTCTTTTTAAAATTATGTTTTTTGTTGTTGTTTGGATTACACTTGCCTGTGGTATGACATACTGTCTTTTCCTTTAAGAAGAGAGCAAGGAGATCTGGTCATAATACACTGACTCTGATTTCTCTCCATCTCTCTCTGAGTCTCCCTGTGTTGCACCGAGCCATTAAACATTTGTAGCATATGAGCACCCTGAAAGAAACTTGTATTTATCTAGGGACTACCTGACCACAGATCTCTCACTTTCCAGTTATGCTGTGTGTTCCTTAAAGTCTTTCTGCTCTTCATAGAGAGAGGAAGAGATTAATATCATAGCTTGATACAGCTGGAGGGGTACCTTGGTAGCATGGACTTTCTGTCTGCCTGGTGAGTTCCTATCTGATGCTGAGTAAACACAGCTTTTCCAAAGTAGCCACCAGCTGTCCTCAGCTTTCAGGACCGGTGAGAAAACTGCAGTGTGGGAGGGTGTGACAGCTTTCTCTTTTTAAGTGAGAAATCTCTACTACATTCCCTGTTCACCCTGATTATGTTGTTCTGAAGTTCACATTGCTGCTCAGCTCTTGAGTCACAGCAAGTGGTAGCAGGACTGGATCATCACTCACTGTGGGCAATGGCAGACGAGCTATACCTTCTCAACTACCCCCATGCATTTTCTAATGCTTGTGGATGGAAGAGACAAGGGCACTCGGGACAGTGCTCCAGAGGAGAAAGAGACTCCAAGCTTCCCTGTGTATCCTCCGTAACCTTGCCTCCTTTTGACATCCTCTCTGTAATGTCTAGGAATTTCATTTCACCCATGTTTGCCCTCTCAGTGGATTTCCTGGGCCACACTCTCCCAGTACTGGCTCCAAGCAAGCTACTCACTGTAGCTGCTGTGCAAATCTGTTGTCTGCAATTTGCAGTGAAAGCAAGGAAAAGGCCCTTGACCCTTGCTTAGACTCTGTCTGCAGGTATTAAGCAAGGCAGGCTTGTTTGTCTTGTCCATACACACCCATTGTACTACTGCAGGGAAAGTTTCATCAGGCTATTACATGCTAAAACTTACTTTACTATTGAAAATCACAGGGCTAGTTCCCTACCTGAAAGAAGTTTCTGCCGTTTTCAGGACTTGTCTCTGGGAGATTGACTGGGTGCTCTGGGAGAGCAGATGGGTTCCTGAAGGACATGTTCATGGGAAGGGAACATATGACTTGTGATGAAACAGACCTGCTCTTGTATCCTGCCTTTACCTGCTGTTACTTGTCCGTGGGGACAGGAAGGGTGATGGGAGGTTATCCACAGACCAGGCACCAGGATAACCAGGAGCATGGCTTGTGAGGTCCAAACAATGGGTTCCTTTGTAGGGTGTTAACTTCTTGACTATGCTTCACCTGCTATGCTTGCTGATAGCCAAAAATCACTAGGTTTTATTTATTGTAATTTCAATTTTGACTGCAGCTTTTCCATCCACTTTGAAACAGGTGAAAGTAGAGTCCTTTCCTGTAAGAGTATATTGATTTTCTGTGGTGGCAAAATGGACTTGGCCTTGCTGTTGGTCACACACCTACCCTGCTAACACAGCTGTGGTGGGCTGGACTCCAACTGGATCCCTGAACTGAAAAAGTCTTTGCATGGTGAACCTTTCAACCACATTTCAACACAGTTGGGCCAACGATAAAATTCAGGATAGGATCGAGAATTGAGGAGTAGGAGAAAAGACAGTTTTTATCTCTAGAAAAGATAGTAGAAACTACTACCTTGGATTGAGATTAAATTTTGTTGTCTTTCCTAGTAGAGACAAGTCTCTGGGTAGAATTTGTAGAATTCCTTTCCTTTAATCTGAAGAATTGACTGGGATCAGACGCCTGTTGCAATTGGGGTTTGGCAATAGTAAATAACATGAAGTATTTGAAAACTTCTCCCTTTGATCTCCATCCTTTAGATAAAGACACCACATGATACTATCAGCTTAGGCTCAGTAGCACTCATTTAACTAAGTGGAAAGAAGCATGAGTGTGGATCATATTGTTGTGTGGCTGCGTATGTTACTCAGCCTGTGGACGAAATTGCTGCAGCTTATTCACCTTTGTGACTGATTGCTACAGTATTATGTTCTTTCCTGTTGTGAGGGAGTTACTAGATAGGACAGCCCTTCCACATCTACTAACCAACAAAGGTTGCTAATTGAGTGACTCACTGCAATGTATCATTTTTACTGTTAGTACTTTTTTTGCTCATTTATCCAGGTCTCACTTTGAATGGAGTTATTGATGCTGTGGGACACTTAAGCATTTGCTTGCAGTGAAAGACTCCTTAAAGGCATGACTCACCAAGCTGGTCTGGTAAGCAAACCTCAGGCATTTCTGACATGAGAAAGGAGTCGTCCTCTTGATCCTCAGTTCTGTATTATTTTCTACCAGGTTGCCTCCTGCTTTGTCACACCTAGATATGCTACGTGATAACCTGATGCGTGTTTGTGTTCTGCAGATTGATGAGATGGGTGGAGCTGTGGAGTCTTTGAAGACACTGGTCACTGGAGCCAGCCCAAGCTGACTTGCATTAATAAAGAGACACTTGGCATTAGTGTACAGTGATACGGGAGACCTTATCACTCTCTACAACTATCTAAAAGGAGGTTCTAGTGAGATGGATGTTCTCTTCTTGCAAGTAGCAAGTGATAGGATGAGAAGAAATGGCCTCAAGCTGTGTCAGGAAAGGTTTAAATTGGATATTAGGAATATTTCCTTTAGGGGATGAATCTTGAGGCGCTGGAATAGCCTGTCCAGGGAAGTGGTTGAGTCACCATCCCTGGAGGTGTAAAAAAATTTGTAGATGTGACAATTCTGGACATGGTTTCTTAGGCATGGTGCTGTTGAGCTGACAGTTGAATCTGATGATCTTGGAGATCTTTTCCAACCTAAATGATTCTGTGATTCTGTATCCCTCACCCTTATTTTTTTTTCCTCCTTTATGCCCACGTGCATGGAGATAAGAGAAGGTAGCTTTGAGGAAAGAGGCAGCAAACCTGTATTAAATTAATTGGTTTGATGTAGTCCACCTGTTGCATCCTGGGATCAGAAATCTTTTTTGTACCAGGGCTGCGATTTTGCTTTATGATTTTGTACTTGAGATGTACTTTATGACCATTACTTGAGGTTTCTTAACCATTGGTGTGCACAGTGTGCACAGGGGAATTCAGAGACAGCTTGTACATCTATGTTGCAAAGCTTGGAGTTGTGCAAGTTAAAAGCTGAAGCCTGGAGGAAGGAAAAGTCTGCCAGGGCATTTATTTGCTGCTGTTAGTATGATCATGTTTGTGCATCTAAATGCTGACCTGGAGCTAGTTCTGCTCATCTCGCATATCTCATGTTAAGGCTAGGTCTTTGGTGTCTCAGTGAACTACCTGCAAAATTAGGAATTACTGTTTATTTCTCACTTCCTCATCCTTGTCTCAGATGTATGATTCATTAAAGATGCTCAAGTCCTGAATACTATGCTAAGAAAAGTTTAAAGCTGTATGGAAATGAATTGTAAGAACAAAGTAATAATATCTGCTTCACAGTGTCTCTGCTGTTACTGTGTCTCTTGGGGATTCCTTTTCCCATCCACGGTTCACTAAGTTTATGCCATCTGCTAGGGCATGTTCTCAGGAAGCTTTTACTGCTCAAGGCTATTCTGTGCTCCCATGGTATGGCGGGAGCTGGTATCTTTAGTTGCATTTCTTGGTTGAGAAATTGCTGACGGGAAGAATCTGCACCAATTACAAGAAATAAATGCTGAAGAGTAAAGATTGGGAAGGATGTCAGATTGCTTAAATCTATTCCAGTACAGTTTTGTTGGAAACACATTTCTTGCAGTCTCTGGATTCCTTGTCAGCATCTCTGAGGCGATTGTTTGGCCTTTGCTGTTCCTGGCACTGTAACTTTTAGACACACTGAACTCCCAGAGGTATTCTGTGCACAGAGACTGAATCTGAGCAAAGAGACTACTCTGATCTTTAAGATGAAAAGACCTCTTACATGTGCTTGAAGTGGCAAGTATGCAAATCTCACATAAGTGCCAGAATTGGTTTTAATGGGTTCCAGCAAAGGTGTGTACATTAGCGACTTTAGAGCTGAACTGCAAGGCACCCGGTCTCAACATGAGAAGGAAATACTTTCTTTTCTTTCCCAGTAGGTTCAGTTTGTGGTCCACTATTATGATGAGTTTGTCAAAAAAAGCAGTGTGTTGAGTTCAGTCGCCTCAAGAACTTCCATACAGACACAGTTGTAAGAGTTTCTGACAAGTTTGGCTTAAGAAGTCAAAGCCAATAGCTCTGCAGAGGAATTAATTATGCCATGGAGAGGAAATATATTATAGTTCTCTGTATATATCCACAAAAATTTGTAGACATTGCCTGTATCTTCTGGGTTTTTTTCATTATTAACCAATAACACTGCTGATTTATTTTAAGTCTCCCAGGTGTATGATTAAAAGTAAGCAAAGTCAAGGGGTCCTCAACAAAGTAAAGATCCTCTAGAACATTATCAGGATCTGCCTGGAGGAATGAACAAATGAGCTGAAACCCAAAATATAATTTAGCCACAATGCAGGTGCCTCTATATCTACTAGGAATTTTTCATTTTCTTCTATTATGTTTTGTTATGAGCTTCATTCATAGCTGAGTCACATGCAGGAGAAGTTTCAGACCTTTCATGTCAAAATGTAGAGAAATGTAAAAGCAATAACTTCTAAATATTGTGTTCTAACCTTCAGGTGCATTGCCTGCTAATATATCACCCATGAGAAAGAGTCCTCTCTCCTATGTACTTACATGATGCATCCTTGGAACTAACAGTGATCTGCAAGCATTTTAACTCCTCATGGGAAGAAGCTTTAACTTGCTGCCTTGTAAGCAAGTTAAAGAATTAGTTGTAAACTGAGAGAAAAGTGTATTTTTTTTTACTTTTGCAACCAATACTGCAGGAATATTTTTGGTGGAGGAAGAGGTGTGTCACCCAACAGAAATGTGTCCTCACCTCAGTATTTGACTCAGAAGTATGTCTTCACTTTTAGTTAACCATCGGTATGGTTTACAAAACTTTACTGATTAATTAATTTTAGAATTTTCAAATCCAGATTTGCCAGACGTCTATATGGCAAAACTTATGTGAGTGCCAGAATTTGGCCCTCTATGCGTGTGTGTTTTTTCAAGCACGATGGCATTGGCCAGGAGTCTTATTTATGTGGTTTCTGACTACCAGAGCCAACTGAGCTCCAGACCAGCTCCAGCTGCAGAAAGCTTGAATTTTCCTGAACACTGGAAACTGAAAGCTGGAATGAAATGTTCACATTGAAGTCCCCAGCACACACAGGAGTGAAGGGAGAAAGCTATCTTCTAGCACAGTCCACAAACATCGCAGCTCTCAAAATAGTCCCATCTTCTGAAATTTCCAGCCGTATCTGGAATCTGCTGTCTCCCTGATGTAATGGTAGTGGCAGTCACAAGTAGCTGTGTACTTGGATGTCCACTCACATCAAATGCAATAACTAGGCTGTGTTCTGGCAGAAAGTCTTTAGGAGCACTAGGGCAACGATGACAACATTTTACCAGACTTTCAGAATTGCTACCTTATTCACAACTGCCAGATATTCTTAGAGTAAACCAAGTATTGCTCTCCTAGTTCTAGTTTCCTAGGAAGCTGAGGGGAGACCTCATTGCTCTCTACAACTACCTGAAAGGAGGTTGTGGAGAGGAGAGAGCTGGGCTCTTCTCCCAAGTGACAGGGGACAGGGCAAGAGGGAATGGCCTCAAGCTCTGCCGGGGAGGTTTAGGCTGAACATTAGGAAATTTTTTTTCACGGAAAGGGTCATTAGTGCTGGAACAGGCTGCCCAGGGCAGTGGTTGAGTCACCTTCCCTGGAGGTGTTCAAGGCACAGCGGATGAGGTGCTGAGGGCCTCGGTTTAGTGATTGATGGGAATGGTTGGACTCGATGATCTGGTGGGTCTCCTCCAACCTGGTGATTCTATGATTCTATGATTATGGGACTGTCTACAGACCTGTGGCCTTTGAACACCATGTGACGGGACTGAATTTTATTTGGGGGGAGAGGGAGGTTTCAGCTGACTACATTCCATACCACAGGGCCTTCAAGGCATCTCCTTGATAAATTATGCAATATTCTTGTAATGCTGGGACCAGAGGACAGTACTTGGCATCTGTTCAGGTTAATGTGCCAAGGACACGTAGGCTGTATACCAAGGGTATTTCTTATCCTATGCAGGCAGTGTGTCTGCACTGTTCTCTACAGAGAATTGCGTCCATTTCAGATGGTTTCCAGAGGACTAACTGTGCTTACCTGGGTTTCTGATGTCAGGAATGCAGAGAGCAATATTAAGGCTTTAGACAGGAATAAAGCAAATTTATGGTTCTTCTGAAACCTTGTAAGAAGGAGAAGATGAGGAGAAGCAACAGTGATTAAAGTAAATTTGCAGACTCATTTAATAAGTTATGACTGGGCTGTGGAAAAGCTGCCAGAAGAACATTTTTTGAAGCCTTTAAAAACAAAGCAATTCCAGCTTGATGGGAATTACCTTTGAGCCTTCCAGGAATAACTCATATGCTAACAAGAACGATGTTTTGTTTCCTTCCAGTAACATCTATGGGTGAATGAAGAGCAGGGCTCACTGTGTCATGTGCTGCATAGACATGGTGTGGGAGGTGGCAGGGTAGGAATGAATGTAGGAGACAATGAGTTAAAAATAGTAGCCTTGGTAAGCCAAAAAAGAAAGCTAAAGACAATCAAAGTTAAGGATGTTTCCTCTGGACAGCATTGTTTGCATACCAATTTTCTCGTTAAAAGCAATCTGTTTCAAATGATACCAATCCCTTTGTTTTCCAGGTTTTTTTGTAAGCTGTGAATGTTTCTCAGGTTCATTTTGTGGAAGATCCTTGGACAAGAGGGTTCTCATCATAAGATAATCATATGCTACTTTTTGATGCACACTTAGCTAGTTTCTTAAGTAGCATCCTCTTCCCAAAGAGTATTTAGTCCTATCTAATTCTAAACTGACATCCAGAGTAGTAAGGTAATTTGCAGGAAGGCAGTTTGCCTGTGGAATGAGTCAAATTCTCTCCATTGCCCGGTTCCTAAAGGGGGAGTGTTTAGAGAAATGACGATGGTGGGATTAGGCTGTGATTACTACCAAGGAAATCCTCTTTCTACATTCTCTTTTAGAGAATGTAGACCACTATGTTACTCATATTTCTTGCCGAAGGAGCCTGTAACACAAATGTACCTGTGAACAAGCATAAGTAATGGAAATATTCTTGTAATGTGTAATTCTGTTTTGAAGGATATGATGGCAAATAGGTAAAAAGGGTTTGTGTGGCACAGAGTTAAAGTACTTTTTAAAACGCACTTCAGGTTAAAGCTGCTGGATAATCCAGTATTATGCAAGCTTTAAAAAGCTGGCAGCCAGCAAGGTAGTTCCCTGGGTAGGCTGTAATCTCTCTGGGAACAGACAGCTAGGAAATATGCAGGAGATGGGACTGCTAATGTTTCCAAAGGATGGTGGGGCAGGAGCAGATTCCTTTGCAGGGCCAGCTCCTGACTCTACACCAGGATACCTTCTACTTGGTAAAGGTTAGTTTGGGTGAGACCCTCTGCAGCAGAGTTAGTTGTTAGGTTTCTTCACTGGGTCTCTCTAGCCTGAAATATTCCAGCACCAGCATTTCCTACAAAAGTGAGGGAGCACATCCTGTTTTGAGGGAAATAATGGATATAGTACACTTGTGTGGCTCTCATCGGCCTTAAAATATGAATCATTCTATGACTAATGAATTCTCTTAAAATCTTGTAAATAAAAGATGAGAATAGATTTGATTTACTGGTTGAAAACATCCCAGCTCAGCAACTTTTCTCAGCCTTAGACAACTGCCATTTGGTTGAATTACTTTCATTGATTTGTAGATATTGTAAAACATGATGAGTTTAAATTTTTATGCATTAATATGAGGCTGTGGCTGCACTACAGGGAAGTATTAGGCTGGGGGTTTGAACACGAACCTTAGTAATTGATTAAAAACATACACGAGATATGGCTTCCTAGGGTATAATTTCAGTTTATCAGCTGCATGGCTGAAAATGTCCTTTCCAGGTAAGGAGGTAGAAACAGAAACCTCTTGACTAAAACATGGGAGTGAAACTTTTCCATTTTGAGCAGAGCAGTAAGAGATGATAGTAATGACCTGGGCCACTTTCCTTGCTCCATCCAAATGGAGGGCTTACATGTCATATTTATTTTCCTATCCCCTTTTATGTGATATCTTATTCACAGTGAACATTTTGAATTCTCAGACATAGCAGAGAAACAGCCTTTGGTTTTATTATCTAAGCCTCTCTCAAGCATAGAGACCTAAGACTCTGGATAATTGTGAGACCTCACCTGGAGTACTGTGTTCTATTCTGGAGTCCTCAGCCAAGGAAGAACACAAATCTGTTAGAATAAGTCCAGAGGAGATCAAGAGGATGGCCAGAAGGCTGGAGCAACTCCAACAGGCTGAGAGAGTTGGGTTTGTCCAGCCTGGAGAAGAGAAGGCTCTGGGGACATCTTACAGCAGCCTGCCAGTACTTAGAGAGGCTGGGGAAGGGCTTTTTATCAGGGATTGCAGGGATGGGATGAGGGTAAGGGTTTAAGCTGAAAGAGGGGAAATTTAGACTAGATATTATGAAGAAATTTTTTACTGTGAGGCTGTTGAGGCACTGGCACAGATTTCCCAGAGAAGTTGTCGAAGTCCTGTCCCTGGAGGTGTTCAAGGCCAGGTTGGATGAGGCTTTAAGCAGCCTCACCCAGTGGAAGATGGCCCTGCCCATGGCAGGGGAGTGGAACTAGATGATTTTTAATGTTCCTTCTAACCTAAACCATTCTATGATTCTATAACACAGATGACCTCCTGTTGTATTACACGAGTCTAAAGCTGCTAGTCACTACTTGTGCTGGTCTGCCCAACCCTAGTCCCATTCACATTCATTCAGTTAGGCAAATTAGGATAATTCCTTGATTGGCAAGAGAACCCCTAAATAGTTCATAGCTTGGCTAAGATTGCCTGAACCCTTACAGTTTGACATAAAGATGCTTGCTAGATTCAGAACATTTGCTATGGTCAGATTATGTTAGCAGTTTTGAGCCCTTTCTTTATCAATGTATGGTGTTTGATCACTTGATTAGCCTTTTGTGAGCCAAGGAATAATTTCCACATTGACTGTCTTTTTGTCTAGTTTTTCTTTCCTAAACTGCTTGCACAGTGTGTATAAATCACAAAACCAAACTGCATATCGAGCAGACTTGCTTTTTGGTTTGTGAAGATATGAAATATGTAGCATATTTTGCATTCATGGCAGTGTGAAAGAAGTGGATGCTTTTGGAAAGCATCCTGTAGGTATTTTCAGCATCTTAATTTTTAGGTGTCTGGATTGAGAGCTTTTTAAAGAATTTCTGCTCTGAAAAATGCTTTTGAGCAAGCAACAGGATATGGCTAAATTCAGGCAACTGCAGTCAGTACTGACTTCAGCAATTCTGAAGCCAGAGGCAAGGAGAGCTACAAGACCTGGAGTATGGAGAAGGACTGGCACATTAGAAATGGCAGTAGGTGGTCTTTGCTACATTAATGCCTCTACCATCCTTGGGATCTGAGAGATGCAAGATCACGCTACTCTTTTTAAGATGTGCTTATCCCCCTCAAGCACATCATCGGTATCTGTCTTACTATATTGGGTAAGCAGGGCTGTGTCAGATGGAGGTCTCTGGTTGTAGGGGTTACTTTCTATCCTCAGGAGTGAACAGGCACTAGGACAATGTTTTTTCCCTCCATGTATCCAGTAACAAAAGGTGAATTGTTCTAATACCTTTTTATTTGATTCAGTGATGGTAGGTGGGACTCTTGACCACATGTGTTAGCTGAGTGTAGACCTAAACTAAGATGGGAGTAGATGATGTAAACTCACCCGTCGGTGTATGTGCCACTCTTTCAGGACTTTTAGAGTCATTCACAAGTGGATACAGCTTGATTTTCTTTAGTTACACTCAATGACATGCTAAAAACCTGTGGGATCAGTGTTGACTCTCTCTGTCTGCCTGTGACTATTTTGGCGAGGCACTTACTTCGGGAATACTCCAGGATTTGTCCTGCTATTAGCAACTCTAAACCAATGATTGCTTACAAATCCTGCTTAAAAGATACAGGCTGGTGTGTGTTTAATCTAAAGCTTGAGTACTTGAGTTTTAGGCAGCAGGGATGAATTTCATTCCAAATGGTTTGGGAAGCAAAAGAGCAGTGTTCTCTGATTGGTTCCTAGTATTATTGCATTGGAAATACATAAGGTTCGGCTGGCTGAGAGTCGTGTATAATACGTATTGGTGCAATGATCACAGCTCTTGGGGGCTAAGATTACTTTGCTCTGACCATTATACATCACTGCATACCTAAATATGCCAAAAATCCCCTGGAACTGTACTGCCTGCCATGTCTTATTGCTTAATGATGTAGGGAGAGGCAGACCTGACATTAAGGCCATTCTTTCCTCCTAGTCAGGAGCACATCTTTAATCCCATCAGAGCAGATGCATTTAGAAACTGCAAGGGGAGCTTGCTCAAAGCTGTCACTTTGTAACTCTAATGAGCCCATTCTTCAATCAAGGTAGTTTATTCTCTGGGAACTAAATGATAGTGTCTGAATACTGGATATTTATGGTGTTAGTCCCAGGCTCTTAACAGTATAATGGCTTAAGGTATGCACCTCTGCTTTCTTAAGGTGGATCAGCTCGTGAAGGGGAGAGGTAGGTGGGATGGAGGAGTTTGGCAGAGATTTGCAGTTTAGACTGTTCTAAAAAAGGACTCCTGAAAAACTGAAACCTAATTAAATCCCCCACACCCCTTCTAAGCAGGACATTACTTTATAAATCAGGCCAGGGGAGAAGGAGGAAAAGAAAATATGAAAAAGCAGTGCAAGCTTAGCACTTGCTCTTGGAGTGAGAATCGCAGCACAGTATTGAGCTGACAGTGCTGGGATTCACCTGCCTCTGTCAGCAGCACTGCCAGCTCCATTTGCTTTGCTTAGCTTGCCTTTGCTTGTCTTGTTTTGCTGGACTGCTTCTCTAAAGTAATGGGACTTGGCTGTGATTTAAATACTAGCCCAGAGGTATGTAGTGGTTGAGGAAAATCTCTTCTGATAGGGCAATATCTTTTTTCTTTCCACACTCCCCTTATTACCTGAACTCTTCAGTTCTCTGGAATTAGTCAGAACTCAACAAGCTAATAAGGGTAGGTGTCAAGCCTTCATGTGTTTTCAGTCTAGACCCAGGACCTTGAACTGTACGTTAGGTCCCAGAATTCAATAGCTCATTGCTCTCAGATCTACATGGAAGGACAAGATTTTTTCTTACATCTATAAGCCATGAAAATGCACTTGACCAGGCCATGGGGTTTCTGTGGCCTCCTCCTCATGTTGCTCAGGCTGCTTACGCTTGCCAGAGCATCAAAGGACAGTGTCAACCAGCTCTATGCAACGCTTGGCACTCAGCACATCTTGCACACTCACTTGCTATTTTACAAGCTGTTAAATGCCTGCTTGCATACTAAGAAAACATTACTGTAATTGCTGTACAGCTTTTAGATAAAATATTCATTAGCGGTTGAAAATTATCAAAAAAAAAAGAGTGTTCAACTATGTAAACAGAGCTTTACCAACCCACAAGCTTTCTCACTGAGGAAGAGATCTGCCAGTTGTCATTCCTGCCACCACCAGAACTTTGAAATCAGAGTACAGCTCTTAACATGCCCACTGGTTGGAGAGGAGGCAACATGGATGGCAAAATACCAGCAGTGCTTATTGATTGATCTTGGGGATATTACTAATCTCTTCCAGTCATGGGGCAGACTAGTGTTTTTCTGGATGTCAGCTGTGAATATAGGGCTGGAAGCAAAAAGTTTCTTGCCCAAACTTATTTAAGATTTAACCTGGATAAAGTAGGGCAAATTCTCCATCTTGCATCTTACTGTTCAGTAAATAAGAGCAAGCAGTGATGTCCCTTGTATAAAGGCAGTGCTTCTTACTACTTCTTTTGGAGAAAGGCTCAGGTCTCAGAAATATATTCCTTCTTCCTCAGCTGTGCCAGTTGATCTACAGATTTGGGCTTGAATGTTTAGTTTTGCATAACAGGTAGTGTGGAGGAGCCTGACCTCATCTTGGTGTTAGTCATCACACTGTCATAATGCAAATTGCTTTGGGTGTTTTTGGAAGAAGGTCACTAGATCAGTGACAGTTTCCCCTTGGGAGATCTGGCATATTTGCAATTGCGTGAGAGATGTTTGTGTAGCTTCTTTCTTTATGCGTGTATTGCTTCTCTCATGAAAGCACTTGGGTATTTTTAAAAAATAAATATCTCTAGGCCTTCTTTTCTTAAAAAAGAGGGAATGTTCCATAATTATGTTCCACAAAGCATCATATCAAAATTGTCTCCAGTCCACAACATTGTGCTTTAGTTGCTCTCCTATACCTGCTCAGAGAAAGATTTGCTGTTGTCAATGCTCCCTTCGTGAGGAGACCCAAATACGTGACTCAGAGGAAAAAAAAATCATAAGCCCAAATCAAAACGATATTTTTCAATAAATGAAACACTGCTGTATGGAAGCTTCCCATCATCATTGATATTGAAAACAAAGCTTGTTTATAATAATCAAATCACCTACTGATGTTTCTGTGTCTAGAAGAAGCACTCAGGAGAACAGTGCATGGCAAAGACTGCTTGTTGCTGCTCCTCCCTGAGGTGGATTATTTCAGAATTTAAAACAATGACTTGGACACTGTGGATGGACGTCTAAATTTTGCTCCTCCAAGTGTTTATACAGAGATGTCTTGTAGGTGATATTCTTCATACTGTGGAGACCTGGATGGATTTTAGACTGGTGTTGTTCAGATAAGGCTCATATGCTATTTATTTCAGGTCTTCTGTCCGCCTTCCATGGAGATATTCAAGCTAATGCTACTGAGGAAGAATCAAACAAGGGTGAGAACTCATTCCTCAGTGCATTTTCCTGTCATTGTAACTCTATAGGAGAAAATCGACCCTCGCTTCTGCCTCCCAGGGTTTTCTTTGTCTGATTCGTGCCAAAACGTGATCAGAGGTGGTGACACTGGAGGACTAGTGAGCATAAAACATGTCCCTTATGTGCTTGTGCTGCTTTACTGCTCTGCAGCACTAGAATGAAAGCAAGCTCTGCTGAGGCTTTAGCCTCTCCAGTCGTTGGGTTTATACACGATACGCAGCAATTATGCCTCCCAGGAGAGGTGAGGGAGGAAGGAAGTACAAACCAAATCGAACATTTTGCTTCTTTCATCATTTTACAAAGAAAAGCTGTAGGAACTATACGGAAATACACCTATCTCCTAGAATATTTGGGCCAAAACTATGACTTGGACTTAACAGAATAAGAAACTAAGACCAGTGCTCTTGAGTCAGAGGAAGATGCATCTTCCCCCATACCTTTCTGACAGGGGTGAAATAAGTGTGTAAGTGCTGGAGGAATTAAAACGAAGTTTTACCAGAGACCTGAGATGACTTTGCTTTCTGTATGACTGCATTTGGTATTTCCTGATAAATACAACACAGAGCTGTACCTTGTCTCGATTCCACAGGCAGACAACATAACCAAACTCCTATGTCTGCACTGCACAACATGTTTCCACCAGAGGTTGCAGATAGGATGTAACATACTGTCTCCAAGAGACTGAAATTTCCATCCATGAACTTGTGTAAGTGGCTACCCAGAAATCTTTAGTTTGATGTCCACTATCATGTTAGAAAAGATGGGTAACAATTACTCACTGGTTCGTAGAGAGGAATTAGTCCTGAAATTTCTGTAGATCCAATATGAATTTTCTTTCCTCTTCTGCTTCTCTCTCTTCCAGACTGAAGTCCCCTGGTCTATTTAGTCGTTCATCCTTCTGACTGGCCTCATCATGCTTCTGTGGACTTAATCTCATCCTGTGGTTTTTTTAGACAGAATGGTTCTAATCAGTGTCATGGGTTTGTGTGATACTGTTGAAGTTTATGTTGTTTTAAATGGGAGTCTAGGGACTGTGGACTGGTTTCATGAGTTCTTCCAGTACAGCTCTTGCTTGCCTGAGTTCATAATCTTTCTTAGGGCACTTTTGGTGCTCACTGCCCCTGTGTTTTGGAGCTTTTAGTGCCAGATGTGTTAAGCAGAATGGCAGGTGGGTTAACCTAGTCCCTAATGTTTTATAAATCAGTGAATATCAAAGCAGACAAAAATCTGAGTGGCAGTTCCCTTTGAATCCCTGTAAACTTAGTGGTCGTGTGATGTAAAAGACCACACATTTCAAGGCCTGGTATCATGTGAGTTGCCCCTTGCTAATTAGAGTGAAAGGAGGAGAAACCATTACATAAAAAGTTTAAGCAAGTCTTTATGCATTTGTTTACTATTGTTTCACTGGCTCTTAAACTATTTGCTAGTACTCATCCCAAATTCATGAAGTACTATAAATACGCACAGAAAAAAACTTCATTATTTTTTCATAAAGGACACGAAATATAGTTTGGAAATTCAGTTTAGTAATCATGCTCGCAAAAAACTGAGGTCTTGCTGGGTTCCCATTAAAAGCTTGTCAGATGGTGCCTCTGCCCTGAGCCCTGGGTGGGCTATTCCAACGGTAAGATGGAAAAGCTTAACATTTCTAATTAGACATATTCTCATATGTGAGAGAGACAGTCACCCTCTGATGGTGTACTTCATAAATTCTCTAAAGACTGGAAAATGCTTGCTGCCTATTACCACTTGCCAAGATGCTTCTTTGATTTTTTTTAATCCCAGGTCCTCCTTTAGGTCCTTTCATGCTGCCAAATGAAATGTTTTTGGTGTAAGTACAAACTGAATTCTGGCTATTAGCTAAATTTAGGAAGTGGTTGCTCAGGGTCCTTACCTCTCATGATTAACAAATAGCTCTCTAAGACACCTTATTCCCTCAGGACATAATCAATTCTAGTTCTGTCATTCCTGACCCACCAATTCCTTGAAACCATGCTTACACTCTTCCTTCAAGGGGACTCCAACACCTCTTCCCATCACATCAGCTGCTTTGTTGAGTGTTAGAAATGTTAAAACTGTGCCAGTCTGAATTTTCATCTGCTATATTTTAAACTCACTACTCCTGTGTCCTCCCCAACCTGGTTATGGGGAAAATTTTATTTTGACTGTCTTTTTAGCTGCCTTTGTATGTATATGTGAAGATGACCCTGTGTCCTCTTGGGTTTCTCTTTTCTAGGCTAAACCTTCTCCGTGTTTCTTCAGAGGTTATATTTTCTAACAACCCACATCTCATGGTCTCCTCCAGCTTCTCTTAAGCTAGTCAACATCCTGGCTGTATTGTAGTGCTGTAAATGGGAAAATCTCAGCTTGGCCTTGTAAATGGTGAATGGGCAGTGCTCCAATCTGTGCATCCCAGTGTAAGGTCTGCTGCACTGAGGCACAAATAAGTAAAGTTTCTTTTACAGCTGGGAGTGAAGTCTTCTTGCCTAATCATTTTTATTGAATCAAACTCTCAAACTCAGTCCTTATGTGTCCTTAAAATATGTGCGTTGTGGCAATCTCCTATTCAGATCATAACAAAATCAGGCTAATGGAAAATGGGTTTTTTCTGCTTTGAGTTGTTTCTTGCTAATGGGGACTCAGTATAAGGCCTGTTGTGGTGATAGGAGGCACTGCTGTTACCCTTAGCAGATTTTTACCTTGAATATAATCTGACTCAATTTTTTTGTTATTACTGCAGTCATAATACCCCCTTAAATGATATTTTAAACTTTCTTGTGAGTCATCAAGTAGATTTTCTTCCTTCCCACCCATTTGTAATATTTTCTAGATATATACTCAGGTTAATACTCATTAATTTGGGTTCAAATATTAATAATCCCCTGATAAAATACTCTGGTTTAAATTACTCCTTAGGCCTACGGCAGATGTCATGTGTGAGTCATAATGTATTCCCACTACTTTGAGGGGAATATTGTTCATAATGTCACACCCAGAAACATTAAATTATCTGCTGAATATTTAGACATGAGTCTATATTTGGTAACTAGAAAGAACAGATACAAATTAAGGTACCAAAATGTTTTTATTGTAATGATTCTTGCTATGTGTTTTTATTTTATTTGTTGGCTACAATGTAGTAATTTGAAAGTGTCTGAATTATTTTCAAAAGTCAGGTGGATAACACACACGTAAATAAATTTTCTTGAAGTCTTGATTTATCCCTCAGCCATTCTTTTTTTGGCTTGGTCTGTACTAAGCTTGGCTTCAGGACTAGGCTGTGGGGAGTTCTCAGGATGCCTTGGCTTTTCTAGGCTGCCTTTATTTTAAACTCCTATATGCAGTTCTTTTCTATATCAGGTTTACTATTTAGCCCATGCAGTGTTGGATATCAGGTCTGTGTTATGGAGCAGACCACATAATTCATACATGGTTGCTTATGTGCTTTTGTGGTCTTAGCAGTAACGAGTCCCTTACACCATTACTAATTGCCCCAATAAAGCATGAGCTGTGTGCTGTACCTGATGAGGTCGCTCCTGATCTGAGCAGAGTGAAGACATTAAGGCCAAAATTGTATGAAGGTAATAAAACATCAAAATACCCACAAGTTCTCTGGACATTTTTTTATTATTAACTGGAATAGTGAAGCAACAGGCTGGAATGAGCCTTGAGACTAGAGTGTAATCTGGGTAGCTCCATACATATGGTAGCAATAAATGTATGCAAATAAACACATCTATGCCCTTAGCTTTCCTGCAAAAAGCCTGTCATGTTTCCTTTCTTGGAGATGAAACAAGAGATTTCTGGAGTGTGATGAAATCCTCAAAGAAGGTACCTTTAGTTCCCTCTTCACGCAATGCACATCCTGCAGGCACAGAGAGGGAGAGAGTCTGCTGCTGGATCATGGCCAGCAGATCCTACAGTCAGGCTTCTGACATGTCAACTTCTGCTTGTGGAAAACTCCATCTGCAGGTTTACAGGCTGCGATGTCCAAAGACAGATTGACATTGACAGCTAAGTGGTGTCCCTGCCAAAGCATCGGCAGTTGGAGAGCATTAACAGCATCCCCCAGACATGCCAACATTTTGAAACTTGAACCAGTTTTACCTAATGTAGCAATTCATAGCCTGAAATATTCGTGTCTCCCTTTCTGGGGATGTCACCTGTCCAAATTGGCACAGGGACTGAAGGGGTGATGTGAATTTTCTTGTAACTTTGTGCTCTTGACTAATGTAAAGAAGTCACAGCAGTGCTGGATGTGCTTGTACTGGAGTCATTATAAAACTCAACAAACTGTCAGGTCTATCAAGGTATGTCATTATGGTGGGAAATGCAGGTGGTGCCAACAAGGTGCCGATGCCCTTTAGGGTAGGTACATCAGCACAGCAAATCACAGAATCATAAAATCACCAGGTTGGAAAAGACCCACCAGATCGTTGAGTCCAACCATTCCTATCAATCACTGAACCATGTTCCTCAGTGCCTCATCCATCCGTTCTTTAAACACCTCCAGAGAAGGTGAATCAACCACCTCCCTGGGCTACCTGTTCCATTGCTCAATGACCCTTTCAGTGAAAAATTTCTTTCTGATGTCCAGCCTGAATCTCCCTTGGTGGAGGGTGAGGCTATTCCCTCTTGTCCTGTCCCCTGTCACTTGGGAGAAGAGGCCAGCACCCTCCTCTCCACAACCTCCTTTCAGGTATTTGTAGAGAGCAATGAGGTCTCCTCTCAGCCTCTTCTTCTCCAGGCTAAACAACCACACTTCTCTCAGCTGTTCCTCATAAGACCCGTTCTCCAGCCCCCTCAAGAGCTTCATTACTCTTCTCTGGACTTGCTCCAGAGCCTCAACATTCTTCTTGTGGTAAGGGGCCCAGAAATGTAGCAGGAAAGACAGGCTCCAAGTTAAAGGTTCAGATTGTGACCCTTCAACTACATGAAAGCAGATGGGAAGCAGGGAAACTCAACAAACCCAGGGGGCACTGCAATTCAAGAAGGTTGTGATCAGTGAGACACTATCTAGATGTGAAGTATGGTACTGGTGATGGATGTAGAAAGTGGACTTGTTACATGGGAAGATGGAAAGAATGGGGTCTCTGGAAAACAGAGAAAACCAGCGGAGAAGGAAAACAATCCCCAAGTGTGTTAAGTGTGTAAGTGGCTTCAAAGAGCGGGGGAATAATCTTTTCAGGTACACAGTGGGTAGAATTAGTAATAATGAATTTAAATTAAAACAAGGGAGGTTTAAATTAGCATAAGAATTTTGGCTCTAAGAATAGCAAAAAACTGGAATAGAAGGTGGAGCCTCCGTTATTCAACCTGTCCTTAAATTCTTCAAACAAAATCACTCAAAGACAGCTCAAGAAGAGTTAGATATTTTAAATCCCAAACCCTTCCCCCACCCCTCCAACCTTATTTTTTGCTACAGGCTGGTAGGGGAGCAACAGGGTATTTATATCTGTTTTCCTTTCCTCTTTAAGAGTGAGATTCAGCTTTGTTATTTTGCAACTCTCTCATCATCCCTGTTTAGGTCGGGTCATGCTCTGAAATTATCTGCTTCAAGGGAGGAAAGTCTTTATTTATTTAGGATGAAACTGTAATTTTGGGTGATTTCCTTTCCTTTTTGGCAACAAGTGTTTTAACCTGCCCTTACAAGAAGTGGAAAACATTTACTTTGTATTTAATGGAGACTTGAATCTTGTTCTTGATTTTGCTACAGGCTTGTGTTACCTTAGGTAATTCCCTAATGTGCATTAGAACATCAAGTTGAGGACAGTAATCTTTATCCTTCAGAGGAAAGGGCAGAAGGGAGGCTGTGTGATTGTATTTTCTTAGTGGTAAGGACTATTTCTATTCTGTTCCACCTCTACTACATAGAGACATAGTCATTGTGAATCTTTTGTATAACTGCAAGAGACAGTAATATTCTTTAAGACTTGGGATCACTGATGTTACAAGTACAAAGAGCTCTCAGACAACAGTTCCTAGAAGAAATTCAGTAATAATGTGTATAAGAGTTTAGGAAAAAAATATAAGAGTGCTCACTTTGGAGCTAATACAAATGGACGAACTCACACGAACGCAAAGCTTAGTTTCCCAGGCAGGTGTTGGCTGGCAAGACCTTGTCAGCCGTTTCAGTACTGCACTCTACAGCTGCATTAGCAGTTGTGTGGCTTTCTATTGGGAAATAGTGTCTCCAGAACAGGGACACGACACCACTGCAGGGTTTTTCATGCTGTAACAGGTCTGGTCGTCTGCTAAAAGAGAGGCTTTATAAAGCTTAGGGTGGTTGCAGGGGAGAAAGTAGTTCTTCAGGCTTGGGAAATGAGATAGTGTCTCTTTTCATTACTGTCTTAAAATTCTTTACTTATCTTTCCTTGAGAAACATTTTCAATCTAATTATCAGGATCCTATAACCCTTCCTGACTCAAGTTTCCTCATCTGCTTTGCTCCCGTGGAAACTCCAGAAATGCCTTTGGTCATATCTGTGCTGTGAAATGGCAGCGTTTATTCTGCAGAGAGGATCTCCACAGCCTGCTGGAGAGAAGTGTGGATGCCTGTTGAGCCTTTACTGGCCTGGCTGTCTGCCAGTCAGGTGGGGATGTGCTCCTTTTTGAAATGGCAGATCCCTGGTCTTGCTCAGTTTCCATCTTCTGGTGTGGTCTGTAGGGTTTTATAGCTTCTCATGTTGGATATACATATATATATTTTCTTTTATGTGTGTGCTTGAGTTACTGTTATCTGAGCAACTTGACTTCTGTGTCCCCCTCATCTCCTTTTCTTGAATGGTATTAGCATACAGACTGTTACAGCTCAGCAACAGCTTTCCAGGAAAGAAATTCAGCTCAGCTTTAAATGAACTCAGGCAGGTGGTTGAATTTTGGGCTGGAGCTACAGAGTTGTTACTTGATGTAGTTTATACGTCCACCAATATATTCAGTCTTGGCAATCTGTGTTGAAGATGTTCATGGTAATTTTGCCTAGTCAAGTGCCGGATGGCATTTGAATTTCTGGCATTCCCTTCCTTTCCACCTGATAGTCAGTAGATTCCTTTGTCAGTGACTGGAAGCTCTAAGGGATGATTTTTTTTAAAGCCAAGTACCATTCCTGAGCAAAAATCAGTCCCAGGTATACATTGTACGAGGGGCTTCCAAATACTGAAGTAGAAGGTGCCTTCTAAAACACACACTCATTGGCCTCGATTCAGAATTCTCCGTGTCTTGGTATGTGGCAATGGGAACAGTTTTTTAGCCTGGAGAAGTGTTGGTCTGATCCTGACTTTATAGTATCAGTCTGTGTGGTGTTAGCATCTGTTTTCCCTGGTGCTGAAGCTTGAGTAATGATGAAGCTGAGAAGGGGAGAACGAATGAAGCGGGATGTGCTGAACCTCTACAGACAAGCACCGAAGTATTTCTGTTCTTAGTTGCTCTGTCATTGTGCAAATCCATTAATTCATATGACATTTCTATAAGCTTATGAACAATTTTTTTCCTTTCAGAATTTAAAACCTGGTGAAACTTCTGTTCCTATTTCTTCCACATCACCAAGCAAATCCCAGGAATTTTCTCTGGATTATTTAGAATGCAGCACTTCTGTCTTCTTTGTTTAAAACAGAAAAATGAAAGAAAAGAAAACTTTCCTGCTGCAAGGAGGAGAAAACCTGTCACTGACAATAACAGAGAAGTGAGACTGTGGATGGAGGGCAGGCACAAGAGAGGTGAGACCTCTTTTGGCAATCGTGCTGTTTCAGTGGGACTGTGCTGAGACAATCACACTTTCTGTGACAAGATTCAAACAGGAACAGGATAGTGAGGGAATGAAACCCTCTTGGATTTGCCTTGGGAACCAGTTTCAAGAAGAGAGTAGCTGAGGCAATGATATAACAGCCCCTAGAGGATCTGCAAAACCTTTGATTTATAGCAATTCTTCTTGAATTGTACTGTTATTGAGCACCTTTTTAGGCACTGAAAACTTTCCCAGGTATAAAGGTAAAAGATACAAGGGACCCATATGAATCATACAGCAGTTTGACTGTCTAGTTCTTAGTACACGGAAAACTTTTGGTCACCCTGCTGGTAGTAGTAGCAGCAAGAAACATGAAGTTGAACAGTTCAGTGTCTTCTCCCTCTGATCCCTGCTTTTGTGTAACGACCAAACATTGAAGAGCATTTGTGGCTTTTCATGATAATTGAAAATTCAGGTTTCAGTCAACATCTCCTTTTGGTCTTGCAACCTTCCTCTGAAGAGTTCATTTCATGTCCTGCTCTGCCTGTGAAAGTGGTGTCTTTATGAAGAGGTAAGATCCAATCTTTGTAAGACTTGCAAAAGTGCTTTTCAAGCTGCGGGACAAAGCACAAGGGACTGAAGTGAGAATTGACAATCTGCTTTATGCAGCAGGGAAGGAATTGGCAAAGATGCAATTTGTAAATGAAAGTGTTGCCAGTATATTTGTTCTGCTGACTTTTGCAGAAATGAAACCTGGAAGATTGTAGGATGGCTCCCCTGTAAAAGATTTCTGTAGAAAATGGGGCATGAAGGAACAAGACATGGTGGGACAAATTCCGAGCATCTCAGGTCACTTTACATTTGTTGTCAATGTAAAGAAGGACTGAAGTGAACATTATTGTAAATGGCAAACGTTCAGTAATTAACAAATGATTTTAAATTCTCGATGTGGCAGAGATAGCATGAGGCAGACCTGTATACAGTTGCTTTTGTAAACGAGGACTTTAAAAACAAACCACAAATGAACATAAAAGCTTATAGCCCAGAACCATGTCCTGGACTGCATCAAAAGTGGTGGGACCAGCAGGTCAAGATGATTCTCCCCCTCTACTCAGCTCTCGTGAGACCTCACCTCAAGTCCTGCATTCTGCTCTGGAATCCCAGCAGAGAAAGGACATGGAACTGTTAGAATGAGTCCAGAGGAGACCATGAAGATCAACAGAGGGCTGGAGGACATCCAATATGAGGACAGGCTGAAAGAGTTGGGGTTGTTCAGCAAAGGTTTTAAGCTGAAAGAGGGGAGATGCGCATTAGATATTTTGAAAAAATTTTTTACAATGAGAGTGCTGAGGCACTGGCACAAGTTTCCCAGAAAGTTGTGGATTACCCATCCCTGGACATATTAAAGGTCAGGCTGGATGGGGCTTTGATCCAGTGGAAGTTGTCCCTGCTCATGGCAGGGGGATTAAAACTGGATGATCTTTAAAGTCTCTTCCAACCCAAACCATTCTATAATTATGTGGAAACTTCTAGTTTAGCCCTCATTTAAGTGAACTCAACTGGATATATAATAAAGACAGTCAAAATGTTTTCTCTGAGTTTTTTTTTTTTCTTTACAGGAAAAATAAGTTGCCATCAAACAACAGGGAAGTGTCTGCAGAGTTACAGATTTATTTCTATTTCCTTTGGTGGGGAATATAAACAAAATACTTAACTTCAGCTTAGATTTGACCTTGACTAAATCACTTCAGGCTGTTTAAAATGACTTGTAGCTTAATGCTGAAATCATAAGGGTACAGTGATGGCTGGGACCTCGCCAGGGTGGCAGGACAGGGCATCATGGCCAGGACCCATTTCACTCCCTTAGGCATGGAGTGGGGTGTCCCCAGCTGAAGTGCTGGGTGCATGGGAATAACAGGCTGGGGCTGGAATATCAGCCCATGGCAGGTTGTACTTGCAGGATCAGTTGGGCCATGACCAGGTGGAGGCACGGGATCTGGAGCTCTGCTTTTCTTATAGTTTAAGATCTGGTTGTATTTTCCATATTCACTGTAATACCAAGTTGTCTTGTACCACTCTATGAATTTTATTAACTCTGGGACAGGATGGTCACACAAAAGGGAAATGTTACACATTGAAGTTTTTGCAGGTGTGCTCAACTATTAGAAGTTCTTACACATCAGTCAGTGTGGACACCATGAGGCAGCATTTTCTCTGACAAAGACATGAAGAAAAAGTTTCTTGTTTTGCACATGGACCAAGACTCAAATATACTTGTATTTTTATTTTAAATGCATGCTTTGATCCCCTTCAGGATCTGTCTCTCCTGTTAATCTTTCTATCCTTGCTTATCTTCCAGGTTTATGGGATATTTGGAATTCCAGCCTGATTCAAAATGGTTTATAAATGTTCCTGGATAGGTAGTTGCCATTTTGTAGGCAGGTTGAATTCTTTGATGCTTAATCTCACATTAGATATATAAATGAAATAATCTTCTGAACAAATGGAAGTCCCTTGCATTAGCAAAATAACTAATTAGAAAACATTCATTTTCCAGTACTCTTTTTCATCTGCATATTTGCTTAGTACACTTCGCTTGTCTTTGCTGATTTGCTGTCCAACTGCAAAACTCATTAGACCAATGGTACAGCAAAAATCAGGTCACTTCCTTCTTAATTTTAGACTTCAAGTTTAAGTAAGTCACTGTTAACTGTGACCCCAAACTTTTGTAAAAGTCTGAGTCTTTAAAGCCTATGGAAGAGATGCAGGAATCTGCTTAATGTAAATAAGGGAAGAGAGTATGGGATTTGGATACTAAGAGGGGTAAACACTAGCTTTTCATCACAGAATCATAGAGTGTTTTGGGTTAAAAGGAACCTTAAAGATCATCCAGTTCCAACTCCAATGCCATGGGCAGGGACACTTTCCACTGGATCGTGTTTGTCAAAGCCCTATCCAACCTGGCCTTGAACACCTCCAGGGATGGGGCAGCCAAGACTTCTCTGGGCAACATGTGCCAGGGCCTCACCACCCTCACTGTGAAAAATAAATGCTACCCTGACTGTCAGGAATTGAGCAGCAATTGATGCTTTTGTTTTCTCATTTCCATTCCTGTAGTTCTGTCAATAAACTGTACATGGTATTAATTCCTCCCAGTATTTTCTTTTTTATCAGGGAACGATAATTTTATACACTAGAGCATTAGCTGTTGCTGGCTCATTCTGAGCACCCAGGCTGTGAAATTCCTACAGTGCTTGTCACAGGCTGTGCACTTGGAGTTATCATATTCAGTTCTTAATGGTTCACAATTGAATGAAAAATTCTCTTGCTATACTTGACTCACATTATTTTCTCTTTCATATCTCTCCTTCTTTACACAGGGCAGACATTCTGATAAAGCCACATACTTTGGCCTGTTTATCTACTTTACATCCAAATTTAACTGGTGGAGGAGTGTTAAAAGACTGATTTTTCCATTAGCAGCTTCTGAGGTGGGGCTCATTCTGGGCTACACGACAGTTCTCTTCACCCTTTTCCCATCCATGCCACAGCTTCATCAAGTTCAGATGAAGCTCTCTGTGATGGCAGTGATGCATATTCTTATTTAAAATAAAATGTATGCATAATACTAAGCATGTGTGGGAGGCCTGTGAAAACTACTGACTTACTTGTAGCAATTATTTGCCCTGTCAAACACAGGGTCGACGATGCCAGTGGTGTTAAATTATTATTGTTTGTTTGTCTTACAATTACTCACTCTTCATTAATAATTGCCCCATACCTGGAAACACTCAATGTGAGGTTGGATGAGGCTCTGAGCAACCTGATGTAGTTGAAGATGTCACTCCTTATTGCCGGGAGGTTGAATCAAATGACCTTTAAAGGTTCCTTCCAATCAAAACCATTTTATGATTCTGTGGTTAATTGACGAATCAGGTTAGGTACCCAGAATGTGCTTTGCATTGTCAGAGAGGTCTGGTCTAGAGATGTCCCAGTACTGTCCACATATCCAGACATAAGATCTCAAGCTGGCTATGGAGTCAAAGCTCTTAATTTCTGCAAGGCCAGACCAATATTGGACAAAGAGGACTACTTGTTTCTTGTCATAGCTAAGTAATGGTAAGTAACAAACACCAAAAGCCTTGTAAAGCAAAGACACAGTTCATAGCCTTCATATTATTAACAATCAATGCTCAAAGCACAATTTTTTTTTGCCTGAACATATGTTTATCACAGTTCAAATATCTGTCTTTTGAGAGAAACCAGCTGCTGAAGTAAAGTTAGATAATTCATGCCAGTCAGTACATGGTGAGAGGAAACATCTTCTGGTGGTACAATGTTCATTCTGTGTGAGAATGATCTCTGTTTAACTTGGATCTTTTCAAAGAAATAGGTAACCATTGCTACTCTTGTCAATTTAAACTGATCTGCATCAAAATCCCAGGTAAAACAAGCCAACATTTTTGTTTTAGTTCTCTCCCACAGAAATGAAACAGAATTACAGCTGACTGAACACGAGCCAGCAGTGGCCCAGGTGGCCAAGAAGGCCAATGGCATCCTGGCTTGTATCAGAAATGGCATGACCAGCAGGTCCAGGGAGGTTCTTCTCCCTCTGGACTCAGCACTGGTGAGGTTGCTCCTTCAATCCTGTCTTCAGTTCTGGGCCCCTCAGCACAAGAAGGATGTTGAGGCTCTGGAGTGAGTCCAGAGGAGGGCAAAAAAGAGGGTGAAGGGGCTGGAGAACAGAACTTATGAAGAGTAGCTGAGAAGAGCTAGGGTTGTTTATCCTGGAGAAGAGGAGGCTGAGGGGAGACCTTATTGCTCTCTACAACTACCTGAAAGTAGTCTCTTCTCCCAAATGACCGGTGATAGGACAAGGGGGAATGGCCTCAAGCTGCACCACTGGAGATTCAGACTGGATATTAGGAAAAAAATTTTCACAAAAAGGGTCAGCAGGCACTGGAACAGACTGCCCAGGGAGGTGGTTGAGTAACCACCCCAAGAGTTATTTAAAAGACGGGTACATAAGGTGCTTGGGGAGACATGGTTTAGTACCAGATAGGAATGGTCTGTTCCAACCTAGTGATTCTATGATTCATGAAAACAAAGCAAAGCCACTTATTTTGTTGTTTTTATTTTTTCAGCAGGAAATACAATGCTCAAGCAATGTACAGAAAGAAATAGAAACAAGAGCAGACTACTTCATTTCCCTGTCTTTATATGCATCTTCAGTATTGAATCCTAAAAGGCAAAAAACCCAAAGGTAAGAAATGCAGAGAAAATAATATGATTCATAAGTGAGTGACACAGGATAAATGACAAAAGCATTATTTTTTTAACAACACCTCCAATGTACTCATTTACTAGTTTAGTCTTATTTTGATCTTTAAGCATATAGATTATGGTAAATTTATATGCTAATGTCTCACTTAAAGCTAGGTTTTTATTCAGTTTATATAATACATTAAAGCAAAAGTGACTTGCCTTGCTAAAGTGAAGTTACAGTAATCAAAACACTTGTACTTAAAAAAGCAAATTCAATCCTCAATCATATTATATGAAAATGCTCTATTCTGGATAACTCTTATTGTGTACTTTAAAAAAAGAATTCATCTGCCCAGTCAGCCCACTGGCTAGTAAAAGTCGTCACTGACACAAACTCCATCTTGTTAACGATAATGTTTTGAACAAAGAATTAGTTGTCTGGTGCTTATAGGTAAAAAAAAAAAAAGGTAATACCAGTAAAGTGTTAGCATTGGTGCTATTTCGAGCATGAGAATTGCATAAGTATAAATTGTAGTTTATTGGTGCAGTCTTTAAAACAGTGCAAGGAGACTACTGAAAGCTGAATTAATTAATTCACAATGTAGTGTATCACCTCTCTGTTATAGATATGTTCTAATGTAATATGTACTGGAACAAAAACTGAACAAAATCTTAGCCCTAGGCTATAAGGGGAATAAGTCCTCATCAAGGCACAACAAACCTCTTATCACATGAGCTTAACTACTATAGAGGGGATAACTAATACACACAGAGGCAGATTCTTGGGATATCAGAACGGATGCAAGAGCCTCAGTGCAAAGCTTTCCATACAATCTCCATTGCATTTGCATTAGTCCTGGGGACAGAAGTCTTGCCCCACTTTGTAGGAAGAGTTCTGCAGTCTTTCACAGTAGGACTCTCCCTTTCTACCTACTGTGAGGTGAGTGGAAGGAGCCTTTTACACTGACCAATTTGCCCCTCAGTAGCACAGGTTGTATCTGACAACATTTTGGCAAACCTTGATTCACAAGAAGTACAAGGAGAGTCACGTAACAGCTCCTGGCCAAGTATCTGAAGCCACCTTTGCACTTCACACACTCCTGCTTTGCTTGATCAATGGTGGGTTTAAAGCTTGAAACTTCTGCCTTGATCCCAGCCAGATAAGATGTCATCAGTCCTAGGTCTACCTATGTAAGTCCATGCTGAAGACGACTTAGCAATTGCACTTGTTATATTAAAAGGTGATCCTTATAGGAAGCAAGTCTCCAGGTCTCATGAAGTGCCATGGTGGAATGTCTAATTCATTTGGATTTTTTGACTTACCCTGTCTTCCTGGAAGGAATGTTTCAAAGGTGTTCCACCTAATCATTCTAAGTACCCTTTGCTTAAAGCATCTGATTGAAAAAGTTTTCTCCCTCTTATAACATGGAGGATAGCTGCACTGTCCTAGACTCAAGGGATATAGAATCACCAGGCTAGAAAAGACCCATCGGATCGAGTTCAACCATTCCCATCAGTCACTAAATCATGCCCCTCAGTGCCTCGTCTACCCATCCCTTAAACACCGCCAGGCGAGGTGAATCAACCACCTCCCTGGGCAGCCTGTCCCAGTGCCCAATGACCCCTTCTGTGAAAAATTTTTCCTAATGTTCAGCCTGAACCTCCACTGGCAGAGCTTGAGGCCATTCCTCTTGTCCTGTTCCCTGTCACTTGGGAGAAGAGGTCAGCACCCTCGTGTCCACAACTTCCTTTCATGCCCCACTAGATGGTGAGATGGACCAGCCACAAACTATACAGGACCATCTAAGACTGGAAAACAGAGCACCTGATATCTGCATTGTTCCAGTTGTAGACAACTACAATGTCACTGAAGTTACACTAGGTCAAAGCAAGAGAAAGAGTAGTGAACCACCCCAAGAATCTTCCTAGCTAATTCTTTGCTTTTAATTTTCCAGTTGCAAAGTTAATGCCAACCACCAGGTACCAGTTCTGTAATTAGCCTTGAAGTACTGCACTGAAAAGTAAATGCAGCATCCAAGTTGAAATAAGTATTAAAAAGCAAAAATGAGGAATCAACATCAAAGTTTACTGCACCAGAAGTGCCACCTATAACAACACAGATATCAAAGACAAGTTTAGAAACACTTGATCTAAAAGAGAACCCAGCTAAACAAACACCACAGTCCTCATCAAACTACCCAAAAAAAGAAACAGAAATGAGCAACAGACAAAATGAGAAGGAGAAAGTGGAATTTGTGTAGATGTAATGGATCACACAGAAGGATGATCTATACAGTCAAAAGGTCTGGAAAAAAAGCACTGCTAAAGAATGGTACACAACACCTGGCACACTGGGAAGGGACAATAGGTGACAGATAATACACAAATGCTGATAATACACAAATGCTAATAATTCAGAAAACAAAATCTGGGATATTTAAGATGGAATGGGGATGTTGTCTGTGGAACTATGAAACCTTAGGAAGGAATCTTTAGGGGAAGATGATGTGAAACCTGCTGACATATCAGATGGCAGTTCTGCTAAGAAAACAGAAAATTCTAAAATGCCCAAACATCATCTCACATGTCCTTTCAAGATAGTTAAGTATAGAGCAGGTTCTAAAGTCTTTCTATCAGAATTTCTTTGCTATGCAACACTAGAGGAAACTCCTGTTTTTCTTTCAAGAAGCGCTGGATCTAAAATTCTTTCTGTCTTTAAGGGACATAGAGCCCCTACAAATACTAGATTTAGAATTTCTGGTTTGGCTTTTACCAAAAGTGGATGCAATTCTTGCTAAGTATCAAATGAACATTCCAGAATCTGAATAAAAATGTCATTTCTTCTGATATGAATCTTCCTGCAACAGATTTTGAAATTTTAAATTAAGATGATTCTCCAAACCAAAAAAATCTGAAACCAGGAGTGAAAATATCAGCTCCTGAAATATCTGTAGGTGACACAGAATGTACAGTTAAAATACATAAATCTTGAAACTCAAAATTTAGAATTTCTTGATCTCAGAGAACACTATCAGAATGTGGTATTGGTTCTAAAGTCAAATCTGAAACTTTCTAGAGAAAAAAACACTCAAGTTGTGCTGACAATTATATCATTCAGTAAAACAGATATTCCCCAAAGGAGAAGCTTCAGCTGAACTGAGGAGCTTTGAAATCAGAACCAAAGAATCACCATTTGTGGATGCAAACTAGATTAAATTGGAAGGTCTCCAAAGTAAAAGTACAATACTCAAACTCCAGTAGTCAAAGTTTGGAATCTCTCTTAGAAAAGATAAGGGGTTAGAGTCTGAGATTTGCTCTTGAGAAACAGAAAAGGAGCTACCCCAGCTAAAAATGACAGCAGAATTTGCTGACATTTCTGTGTGAATTCCAGCATCAGAAATTAAATTTGATTTGTCAGATCCTGGAAGAGAGGGAGCCGTTGAGAGGCCTAAAGAGAAGGGAATCAAATTAAAAGAATGACATGAGATAAAAGCTGAAGAAGTTGGTAGACATTAATCTTCCAAAGGAACACATGGACAATTAAGGTCAAGAGTCATCAATTAAACCGGGAAAGATTATGGGTGACATGAAAATTACAGAAGATGGGAAACAGAGTAGATTGCAAAGGCCTAGGTGTGAGTGGTCTACAACAATGAGGTCAGAACACACTGCTTATGTTGCAGCTAAACTGGGAGACTAATGATAGAAGTTTCACGAATGAAAATGAATGTAAAAAGTGCTAGAGGAGATCCTGAAATAGAATTTCAAGTGGAAAGCTTTGAGAAGGATGCGTCTGCAGGAGTGCAAGAGCACGTAGCAGAGAGAGGACAAGAAAAAAGCAGTGAAAGATTTGAAGTTGATGTGACCTCATCTAATGCTCCAGTTTCTCCAACTATCGCTACATCTTCTGATCTTATTAGAGTTAAAAAATGGTTGTCAATCAACCATTCCTAGAGATAGGAATGACCAAATGAGGATTGTCTTTTATCAGTCTCCAATATAAGTAAAATTATAATCTATGTACACAGAAAAAAAAAAAAAATCTGTGTTCTTAATTTTCTAGAAACTGAAAATGAAGCAAACCCTAGATCCGATATTTATAAGCACTTTATTGTTACTGCATCTCCCACATATGAATTCTAAGTATGCGAGTATTCTATACCATGTGCTAGAAACTATATTGACTTGTTCATATCAGCCCAAAAGGAAACATACCACCAGTGCTATCTGCTGGAAGGTTCACATAACAACAGAACAGTTGCCAGATGCAGTGGGAATGGTAACAAACAGATTTCAGACTTTTCACCCACTACAATCCTGAATTTTATGGTTGTACATGAGCAGGTATGCCTCTTTTTGTATCCTGTATTCTTTCCCCATACTCTTCTACATAATACAGGGAAATCAGGCACAGTAAAACATTCAGAAATTGGCTTGTGAAGGAGGTGTATTTAGTTGTCAGACCATATCTGACTTGATGCATTCTTCATTACTACTTCTTTGAGATATGGCCAAATATTTTATTGTGAACTGCTGGCTACCTGTGTTCCTTATATTCTCTCTGAAGAGGCTGCTCACCAAAGCATTAGGCATGTTTCATTGATTTCAAACATGCAGCTTCTCTGAAGTTATTCCCTCTTTACATATCATTGTTCAATAGACCCAGAATACAACATCGATGGCAATGGCACACTCCAGAACTTGGGAAGAGAATCATGATTAAACCAGGAAAGAAGAGGCTAGGGAAATGTAAAGGATATAATGAAAAACCTTCACCTTCCCTGGAGGTGTTTAAGGCACAGGTAGATGAGGTCCTGAGGGACATGGTTTGATAGGAATGGTTGGACTATTCCAGCAGAATTTACCCCCTTCCCCCCTTTTTCTGATTACAGTGAAAATGTAGCAGAACAGATACAAGGAAAATACTTCTTAGTCAAGCACATTACTTCTCAAAAAGATTTTTCAAGCTGACCCACTATTCAAATGCACTTATTGTTGTGCACCAGCGAAGACCTGTCTAGATGTTGTTCCTGCAAGTGAGCATTAATATAGCCCATGGTCAGTTGTATTTTTAGTTAGAGAATAATAAACCTGTGAAACAGAGCTAATGAAGACCAGCTGGGGGAGGACGTGTATTTATAATTCGCAAGACATTTTAATTAGTGAATGGGAATCTTAAAATACAAACAAGACTATAGAGAGGAAATGGGGGAGGAGAGTGCTAAAAAACCTTAGGAGGTTGGCATGTATAGGAATACTCAGCATTATCTGTAGATATAAATACATACCTTAAAATCTGCATTAATAATAACATGCATTATTTGTAAAGATAAATACATCATTCCTGCACTGGCTCAGGGGTGGAGGCTGCTGGGGATAATTGCAGAGAGGAAATAGATGCTAGGACTCAGTGTTAGCAGCATGGTAGCAGGGCAGTGGCCATCCTCCTGGTGGGGACATGCTTTCAAGGCTTTTACAGAAATGAGTTTAGCCAGTGAAGAGAAGTTGACCCCTGTGAACCACTAGTTGAGGAAAAATACAAGTCCTATATTTAGATGCTACAATACAACATACTGCAGTGCTACCCAGTAAAGGATCATTGAGAATTTACATACTGTAGAGATGGATTTGAATGGATGCAATTTGTTCAGGGGAGCCTGCTGTGAAACAATATTGAGTGATCTGAACACCAGCCCCTAACAAACTGCTGGTACATGCTAGTAGTTGAAAATGAAGGTTCAGCTGCACGTTTGAGCTCTGGTTTGGTCTTAGAAAGTTCTAACTTGGGGTGAATTCAGAGTTAAAGTATGCATTAAGATTCCTGAATGGAAGAAATGAAAAAATATTTTGATTTTGAGGTCAGGTTTGTAGATTAAATGAGTCAGTTCCTCAGCTGGTGTTAGATGACACAATCCCCAGTGGATTTAAAGAACATTTCCTAACCAGTAGTCGAAATTACTGTGTCTTCTGCTGCAGGGTTTCTTTCTATTTTGAGTGAATTTTTACCTAGTAGTACAAGCTGGACTGATCGTAATTTTGTTAAAGCATGCTTACAGGCTCTTAAAATCTTGGAATAAAGAAAGATTGTTATAGTGGTCCCTCCTCTGTTGAGGAGCAATATTCTTTAAAATAGGAAGATATTCTGATCAGGCAAGTGAAACACCCAATAATCAGCTGGAATTAAAAATGTGTTAGTGGGATGCCTGTGTTTTGATACGTCAGTGAAAGCACACTAAATAAACCAAATATTCTGAACCTGAGCTGCTACATAAACTTACTCTCCCAAAGGCTGCTGAATATCACTTGAAATCAAGAAGTAATGAGGTTGTCCCTTTCTAGATAGCTTCCTCCATTAGACTACACCAGAACTCCTACCACAAATGCTGTGGTGTCATGCGTGAAGGGCTGGATGGAGAAGGAAGAAACAATATTGGTTTGGCCTGCAAATTAACACTGTGGTTTAAAAGCCACATTCCCTGCTGGTTTCAGCAGTTGTCAGACTCAGCAGAAAATGGAAAGGTTCACAAAGCCTACCTTGATCCCTCAACTCTCCCGCTTGTTAGGAAAGATATTCCATGTTGAAAGGGAAGAGTGATTTCTATCCTCTCCTGCCTTGCATGGCTATGTAGCTTAAGCTAGGGAGTGGTCTAGATCTTGTTCTAACTTCCACACGCCATTGCCTACAGCAAAACTGATGAAAGTCTGTGGCTTGAAAATAATGGAAAGATCTGTGTTGGTCATATCTCTGTATGGGGAAGACAAGCCCCAACTGCAAGTAAAGTCAGTGGATATTATTAGAGGTCGCAGTAGTCACTACCACTGTATTAAATATGAGCCTTGATGCTGTTCTTGCAGCAATAAATATTAATGTTTGCAATTCCACTGGTTGTGTCGTTTCAGAACTCTAATGTACCCAGCAGAGCTCCCTAAAGGTGAATTACTCCATAGAATCCATGACAATCTAAAGCCTTTTCTTTCTGGTAATTCAGAAAAACAATCTAGCTCGGCTACTGTAGCTGTTGGTTTTCAAGGCTTTCATTACCTACAGAGAAATCATGTTTGACACTATGCAGTAGTTATTGAGAACACTGGTTATATTACAGAGTACACCTAATATATCAAACTCCACATATCCCTGGATGCAGACAAGATAATTTCTTAATCTTTGTCTGAGTCATGCTGGACAGACACATCATTGATAGAGACCACCAGAATTACAGTGGACAGGGCAAAAATATAATAGAATAGAACTTGTTTATATATCAAACAGTATTTTATTTTTTTTCTGTTGGTAGGTTATTAAATGAATTTAGCACCATTGTAACATGTACTGAACCAAGAGTTGGTAGTGATAGGATACTGGAAAAAATAACCCTCTAGTTTTGACCCCATTTTGTCTTATTCCTAAAATCACCCTCTATTCAGAAATGAAAGTGTGTTCCAGTTTTGGCCGCTATTTTCGGGTGTGAAACTTCACCAGCGGTAGTTATTTTCTTTAGGGGAGATGGAGAGAGTTTCTCCAAGAAATGTAGCACTTGTCTAACAAATTACAGATTTATTAATAATCTGCCTAAGAGTATTCAGAATGGTAAGAAAATTAATTCATTATTCATTAGTAAAACTGCTTAGATTTAGAAAGTGTTTGTGGTTTGGATTGATGTGCGAAGTTATCAAAATAACACCCTCAGTTAAGCAATCTGCTAAATTGCTGTAATAAGGAGATCGTCACCTGCCTGCACGCAGTTTTCTGCAGTTATCTGGATGTAATTGCATCCCAGTTGCTTTGAGTTCTTTGCTGATATGGTATGTTTTAAGTGGTCTGTAATGCAGTTTTCTTCAAAGAACAAAGTCTCTTTTCTGCTTTACCAGTCATATGTTAACACAAAAAAACCCCACATCTGATAGAGCTTAATATTTAAAAGCTCAGGGCTTAGTTTTGTGTGGAGTTCATAAGTGAGTTAGGTTCCTCCTCCTTACTGAGACATTTATGCTGCTTAAGATACTTCCTGTGGTGCTAGAAGCATCTGTTTTCTGATTCTAATGATATTATTCATAACACCCTTGCAAGTGTCCTTATGTCTGGGGCTTTTCTTTCACCCCATCACTCATTTTCACTGTGGCCTTTCTCTTGCTAAAGTGGAATTGTCTGATTGTCAAAAACAGTGACCTAAGTGTCCTGAAATAAGCTGTGTGGTTTTGAAGTCCTCTTACAGGACCTTAGGTGATCATCACTTGGCAATTCTTGCCCACCATAGGTTCAGAGACTTCTGTCTTTCCTTTCTTCCTTTCATTTTTTTTTTTTTTTCTTTTTAGTGAGAAGTTCCTGATGTTTCATCATTTGTGTCAGTTTTCTGAGTTTGCTACTGCTGGACGTTTCCCATTTCCATAGCAAAGTTCCATTTTTAGTGTCTAGAAAACTATCTTGTCTTTTTTTTTCCAGAATAAAAGGAGAAAAATGTTTCAGTTGTCAGGCAACCTTGGAAGTTCTCCCCTTGCCCCTTGTTACTTGCCAGTGGCAAGATACTATTAGATTATTTTATCCTAACACTTATTCGGAAATCCAACCCCTGCATTTCTAGGAATTTGTCATCAGCTCTTTCTTGTTGTTCTGTTCTTTATTGGTCTTCTGACTTTCCTGCGGGGTTTAAGAAAACTTAAAGCTTAATATTTTCGCAACATCTTGGATACCCTTAACAATCACTTTCAAGGCACAAGGATATCATATTAATTTTCAATTCTATTTTGTTCCTTTTATATTCTTCCAGCACTAAATTAGTACAGCGTGTAAGAATGTTTAAATGGAGTTTGCAAGTAAATTGAAACTTATTTTGACTTAAAAGTAGGATATCCTTTGCTTCTCCCAGGCTATGTGAGTGTTTGCTCTCTCTTAGGCCTAAATTCTGCAAGCATTTATGAATGCGTTTAATTTTACAAATTAATTTCACTGGGACTGTTCCTGCGTAAGCTTTTGAGGAATCAAAGCCTTAATCAGCTTTCTGATGCTGTGTCCTTCCTTTCATGCAAATCCTCTCTACTACGAGGTGATCTAGTAGCATTTCTAAGCAGAGAACCTCTTTAAAGTGCGCTAGAGACAGACATCAGAGAAGACTTTCTCTTGTGTTCCCCAAGGAGCAGAAGTGGGCCTGTTGGTTGTTCAGGTGACTACTTAGGAATATGGAGCTTCATGTTGTTCATGTGGGCCAGAGTCACTGGTCAATAAGTTACAAGAGTAGGAGACATGTGTGAGGAGTCTTCTGTGGGAAACTCCTGCTGGGTCCAGGACATTGGATGTGGTGTGCAACAGAGGTGTTCTCATTCCCTGAGAGAGCGTGTGGTTGATCCTCAGTACAAAGATAGGAAGGACAGATAGATGTGAAGCCTTCCTGAAGCAGAAGAGATTAATTATGACCGATAACAGTGCTCTTTGCCAAGACCTAGCTGGAGCACCTCTGCTATGAGGACAGACTGAGGAAGTTGGGGTTGTTCAGCCTAGAGAAGAGAATGCTCTGGGGAGACCTTATAATGGCCTTCCAGTACCTGAAGGGAGCTACAGGAAAGCCGGGGAAGGACTTATTGCAAAAGAATTTAGTGACAGAACAATGGAGAATGGCTATAAATTGGAGAGGGAAAGATTTACACTAGTCATTAGGAAGAAATTCTTCACTATGAGGATTGTGAGGCACTCGAACAGGCTGCCCAGTGATGTTGTGGCTGCCCCATCCCTGGAAGTGTTCAAGGCCAGACTTGGTGGAACCTTGAGCAACATGATGCAGTGGGAGATGTCCCTGCCCATGACAGGCTTTTTCGAACAACGTGGGCTTTATGGTTCCTTCCAACCCAAACCATTTTATGATTCTATGATCGCCTGGCCTTGGGATAACATACAAACGTGGATTTGGAACAAGAAAAGTTCTATCGATTAAGTAAAAATAGTGTTTGAATTCCCCCTTCTCATTCCTTTGCAATGTGTGGCTGTGTAGACATGCTCAGCTATCACAACCTCAGTACCACAGTGGATCACATTAAAGACATAAATATCACTTTCAAAACTAAATCTATCACAAAAATACAGCATTTTCTGGGGATGCTTTCAGCCATACCTCAGCAATAAAAGGCTGAATTAATCCGTTTTTTTCAAGTGTGCAAATAATTCTGTTTCTTCTTTGGGCTCTGTTTAAAGTGCGTGCTGAACTTCTGCAGCATGGGAGTAGTCTTGTCTCATTAATTATTAGCCCACGTCTACTTCACATGCACATTAAAAAGAGCCATAGAAAAGTGATGAATAACTTGCTTTCTCAGAACACATCCCTCAAGTTTCTGGAGCTGTTCATTTCTGTACCAGTGATAGATCTTCAGCTATTTCTTTCTACTAAAGAAGTATGATTATTATTATGGGAAAATGACAGTAAGTGATGAATAGGTAACTTTATCAAGATTGTTTTCATTATGCTGCTGTGATGAAGAATAATCTGTAATTAGACAGCTATGTTGAAGTTTTTAGTCTGGAATCATTTCACATCTGCTCTGATAGGCAGATTTATTAAAGCCTTAATTTCAGTTTTGTGATTGCCCCTCACCAAATCCATGCTATGCTGTGCAGTGGCTAATTTGATAATTTATTTCTATTCTTCTCCTCAATTAGGAGATGACTGAAGATAAGGGTGTGAGTTCAGTAAACTTTAGAACCCTGAAAAGATAAAAATCCTTTATCTCCATTGAGATACATTTTGGACCCCCTTGGAATGTAACTAATAGGGGATTTATTAATTTTTTTTTCAATTTTAGAAATGCCTGAAAATTATTGAGTATTGTAAAAAAAATTATCTAAAATTTATTGACTGTTGTAGGTTTCATAACCTCAGCAGCAGTGAAAGATCTAAAAGTATTTTAGTATATAAACTGCCTCCATCAGCTATCACCCTTAGAGGCTTCAAATTCCCTTAGGTAATTATTTGAGGCTGTTGGCAAGATTAGGAAAGCAATGATTTTGCTTGGCTCACATACAAGTTTGTTCTCTGAAATTTTCTTTTTTTAAACAACTGCATCTAGAAACTTGTTCTCCCAAAGAATACTGGAGTAGAGCTCTCATGAAGGTCCCAGTGGTGCTGGGAAGCAAAGTTTCTCTGTAACTTGCACTGCACCTCCACCTTTTTGACATGTGTTCCTGGCAGTCCTGCTGGGTGGCAAATTGCTCTTCTGCTCTTCAGTTTCTTGTGGGGGATGTGCTGCTCCCTTTCCGCTCTCCAACAGCAGATGGGGATGCTCCATTGGCAGAACAGATCCTCTCCACAGCCTGGAAATGTGATGAAGCATTAATTGCACAGATATTCAGACTTCAGACAAAAATGTAAGCCCCTGCCCCAAAGACTCTGATGTTTATCAAGTAACATCCTAGCTTATCTGAGCTTTGGTATGTGTGTGCTTTGAGGCAGAAACATGACAATTGAGAAATTACAGCCCGGAGGAACCTTTGCCTTTTCTTTTTTTTCTTTTCGACTTCAGTTATTCTGACTGAAGCACTTGTTTGGTGGATAGTGGTTGCTGTGATTGGCTAGAGGAGTCAAGAAGATGCACTCCTCCCAGGTAGTGTCATCATCCATTTTTCAATGCCACTCTTCACATATTTTGCAGTGATCTCTGCCTTGTTGCTGGATATCCTGGAGGATGGAGTGACAGGCTTCACAGGCCAAACCCTTTTCCCATTTTAGATATAATGAACTCATATTGGGACTGACAGGCATACTAGGATTATGATTACAGGGAGAGGCAAAGTTTAATTGACTGAAAGTGGTGGGGAATGAGGACAGGCATGTGACTAGGAAGGGTGTTGAAATGCATAACTGATGTTTGCAGACTAAGCTGAAAGGCTTCTTGGAGATGTTCCTAGTGAAGTTGGTTCTGATGCCGACAGGAACACCAATGGCTCTGAGATCACATATCCCCGAGGAAGAGATTAGGCTCGCAATAGACAACTTGCTCATCCAGCAGAAAAGGGTTTATTTAAATCAGAGATTGTTTTCTGTGTTCGGGTTTGCCCTGGCTCCTGCAGCTCTGAGTTGCTCACTTGCATTTCACATAAACTGAAGCCTGAGCCTCTGCAGCAGAACAGCAACGTGTTGGGTCTTTGCTGATACAGAAAGTCATTTATCTTCTTGTGATTTGCTGTGCAGAGCAATAAGGATTTCAAGCAGGCAAGGCTTCTGGTTTCTGGAAAATAAGCTAGCAAACTCCACTTTGCAAGATTACTGTTTCCTCTTGCTATTTTTGGAAGTGTTTATTTTAAAGTCCTGAAATTAATCTCAGGAATGCCAGGTAATACTTTAAAGAAGGAGGGATAATGGGGCCTGGAAAGGAGAGAAGTTTATGTTGCCGAATTTTCTCAATGTAATTGAGTTTGTTCTTTAATCAGAAAAAAACCAGTCATCTGGCTCTGAAATAACTGTCATTGCAGCGCACTCTCCTTCCTTCTGATTTCTGCCATTTTTGGCAAATAGTACATACAGTACAAAGGCCCTTGCAGAGTTATTAATCATATTTGGCAGCCAGACTGCACTAATCTACTGTCTGGAAGCACAGAAAAGTATTAACTTGTGTATTTTGTAGATGTAGTGATTAAAGCTCTTGATACCTTTCCTGCTGCAATGAGAACTGCAGGAAAAAAATGACTATGAAAAAAGCCGAACTCCTCAGTCCTTCCACCCTGCCCTCAGCCCTAATCTGTGCTGTGGTGGAACAGCGTTGGGGCCAAATTTATGTTGGTTTGTAGGATACAGTTGGTAGTAAAGCACTGGGGAAGTGCTACTTGTGATATTATAACCTAGGTTTTGCGTAACAGAGGGAAAGGGCAGACTTCATATGATCTGCCTAAGGGAACTAGAGATTTAGAAATTGGGAAGGATTCAGAACTAGCCTTGCTTGATTTCCATCAGGAATTTCAAAACAAAGTTCCCAGCTGAAGGAGGATAACTTGATGATAAAGGAATGAATTCCTTTCTTTCTCTCTAGGCAAGTGGCAACACCTTTCATGCTGGTATCTCAAACATAGAGAAATGGTGTCGGTAATTCAGAACATACAGGCAGACAAAAGTTACTGCATGTATGCCTTATTCTATCACATTTTCACAAATGCTGGGCTAGTGATTCACCTAAAAATAAAGTCATTCCTTGGGCTAGGAACACCTTCAAGGTTCAACTGTAGCTGAAGTTCAAACATGGATATACATTAACACTTCTGCATTGCTCCTGTCTGTGTACCACAAGGAGAATCATAGAATAACCAGGTTGGAAGGGACCCGTTGGATCAACGAGTCCAACCATTCCTATCAAACACTAAAACATTCCCCTCAGCACCTCATCCACCAGTCCCTTAAACACCTCCAGGGAAGGTGACTCAACCACCTCCCTGGACAGCCTCTGCCAGTGACCAGTGACCCTCTCTGTGAATTTTTTTTTCCTAATGTCCAGCCTAAACCTCCCCTGGTCGAGTTTGAGGCCATTCCCTCTCATCCTGTCCCCTGTCACTTAGAAGAGCCCAGCTCCCTCCTTTCCACAACCTCCTTTCAGGTAGTTGTAGAAAGCAATGAGGTCTCCCCTCAGCCTCCTCTTCTCTAGGCTAAACACTCCCAGCTCTTTCAGCTGTTCCTCATAAGGCCTGTTCTCCAACTCCTTCAGCAGCTTTGTTGCTTTTCTCTGGACTTGCTCCAGAGCCTCAACATCCTTCTTGTGGTGAGAAGCTGACTGCCAGCTAAGAAAAGACCTGCAGTGTCTCAAATCTGGGGGTAGATTTTTGGTCTAATTCTCTTACCTACTATGCTGGGAATAGAAGCCAGATCTGTGATTACAAAAGGTCAGATTGCTTGTGGCAGACAGACCTATAATGACTTATCACTTCACTGATGACCAGCACATCAGTGTTGTGTTGGTTACGTGAAGCAGTACAGTGGTACAAGATACTCTTGAGCAGGAATAGTATGATCCTTCATCAGGTCTGTTATTTTCAGTCACTCCCTTTTTATTCATATACAGTGACACAATTCTGTTAGGAACTTCCTGAGCAAGTGGCTTTTAAAGGAAGTTTTCAATTTGCCAAATAGTAGAAATGAAAACGAATGGTGAGTATTGCTTCTTGTTTAGTGGAAAAAGTGGTCTAGGCAAAGGTACTTCTGACTGAGAATGTTTGGCTTCTCAGCAACAGCAAAGAGTTTCTTAAGGACTGTTAGCAATTTGTTCAAGATCTGCCTAATCCATTTAAAAGAGAATTAATGCACTCCTTTCTTTAAAATTCAGAAGTTACTATGAAAGTAATAAGTCAATGTGAGCCTCTTATTTTCCCTCACAAGGAGGAGCTGAAAGTTTTGGAAAAAACCAGTAAGGTGTGAGTGTAGTTTGTCCCAGAAGAAATATCCTTCTTTCTCCTGGATGAGAATTTATGAAGGCTCAAGCTGCTTTGGTTTTGCTCAACCATGATCTAGCTGCCCTATTGCTGTGCAGAAGTGGTGTTGGGTGAACACATCTGGGGAACATCACAGCTGCTTCCCCAGGTAGTGCAGAAAGCTGGTTAGCAGCTATCAGAGTGTCGGACATGGGAGATTTGCACAGATAGTGAAGGAGATCTGATAAGCTTGACAGCATAACGTGGTTTTGCATTGGCTGCTGTAAGGTCGGTATGCAGTGAATGAAGGTCAGCATCAGTGATGCTCCCAGATCACGTATTCCTCATGTGGTATGCAGAGACAAGGGCACCTACAGTTGCAAAGAGAGCTTGGTTCTACAGCACTCCTGGATGCCAGGCTCAGAACAGATTTTTCAAAAGCAAAGAGAAGTCCCATCAGGTTAGGAAGGATTTCAGAGATCAGTGATGAAAGCTTGCATGGCTGAATCTCAAGTGAAGATAGCAAGTGTTAAGAGTCCTGTGCTAAGATGTCTTAGTTTTAATTATTCTAGAACTTTTTAAAATGCATTGGTTTAAGATGAATGCAGGGATTTGATGAAATTACAGATTACCTGAACAGGGCAACCTGCTTGAGCTGACTGTGCTTGGGCAGGGGCATTGGATGAGATGGTCTCCAGAGGTGTCTCCCAGCCTTGTCCTTCTACGATCCTGTGGTTCTGTATCAGCAGAGGGCTTGAGCTACGCAATGCATTCACCTCCTGCTTCCATCATAAATATGGAAAAGACACCAAAAACTCAGAGACAGGGCTAAGCTAACAACTTAATACTTCAAGAAATGTCGTCTATTTTCTTTAGTAGTCCAGGCTGGTCTTGCATTAAGTTACCTTTTGAGATTTTTCAACAAAGTAAGAAATGACATAGGTAGTAGACTTGTTTCAATGACTTTATATAGAATGGTTTTAAACTGTATTCATTTGCTGTCCTGAAAACATACTAGAACAGTAATGACTCAGTGATCTGCAGTGGAAATTGAAAGAGATTAAATGCCTTGTCTTGCTCCATAGGAATACGTTGCTTGCTGCATCACATAACACAGAAATAGGTCTGAGGTACCTCTTGAATTTGGTATTGCACACACTGAAACTAGTGTATATGAGGTACAGAGATGTCCAGCTTTAATTTCAGTAGCTTAAAAATCTCCTCTGGAACTGACAGATTTTTTTAATAACAAAGCCTTTTCAGGTAAAAAAATGATTTAATGGAAACTGATCTCATTCATGAAATCAGAATTATTTCATTTTCCTCCTCAAGATTCCTGAGAGTTTTGGCATCTACTTAGTCTGTATTTAATATATTTTCCGGGACTGCTTTACTATTTCTTCCAGTTTCCTGTACTTTCTGACTTATGCTTTTTTTTTCCCCCAAGTACATTTTTTCGTTGTTGTTAAACTGGATAGAAAGGCTCTGTTTTGAAAAAAGACTGTATGTAAAATTTTTATCTATTCCCTGTTTTTCTTTAGAAGTGGTCTACACTTCATAGATCAGGATGGAAAGAAATTTCCTAATCATGATTTCTTTTGGCAGTGTTACATTTGTTTTTCATCTGTTATACTGAGTAACATGAGGTGTCACTGGGGATTTGTATGCCAGTCATCAGATTTAAATTTTCAGTTGCTGAGCGTTGGCCTTGGATTTGTTGGTATTATTGACAAGACTGCCTGTTACCACTGATAAAATAATCTAGTCCACCACGGGTAAGGTTCTGAACACACCAGCAAAGTGCATCTTCATTTAGTGCACCTTCATGAGGGGGCTGTATAACTGCTCTTCTTGTTGATGCTATCTTATTCTCCATTCCTAAGCAGCCCTGGCCCATTTAGATGCACAAGCAGGTCCACAGCAGTGCTGATAGCTTGCTCCACTTTATGCAGGAGCAGACACTGCTGACTCACAGGGTTTGCATTTATTGGAATGGTTAACATTGGCGGTGCATTTCCTAAGTTCCTGCAGCGATGTCTGGGGTGAGCCATCTCCGGACAGCCTCAAAAGCTTGCTTTGAATTTTAAGAAGCAATTATGGAGTCACCTCTGAATGTTGACATGTCTGTTTCTGTGTTTTGGTGAAGAAAATACATGTACCAACTCAGTTATCATGTAGTGCAGGGGAAAGTGAGAAGGACTAAAATGGCTCTCTTGTGCCTTATGGTTCAACCTTTCTGGTGGTGAACTGCATATATTTCTATAAATTTAGAAAGAAAAATATGGCTTGGTTCACCCAAAATTAGATGTTTTCCCAGAAGTGTAAACACTTGTATCTGAAGGTGAGGAAGAGAAGAAGCAACTTCTTCACACAGCTCTCAGTTCAGGCTTGACTAACTGGAACTGTTAGTGTTCAAGAAGGCACAAGTATGAGTTTAATGACACTGCAAAGTTAAATTTTGTCTCTGTTTCCTTAGTAGAACAAACCAGAGGAATTTTAATGGATGGACAGCAAGCATAGTTGATGCAGGAATCTGCCTAATGAGGGAATGAGTTACATGCTAAATACTGTTTTTTACTGTCATGAAGTTGTGCTTCTAATTCAATATTTTACATTGCTGCATTTTTATGACTTTTTTTTAAACTGCAGTCAGAATCTGTAAAATTCTTTCAGCCAACGTATTTTTTAAAATTTTATCAGGTACTTTTGAAGCAACAGTAACTTCACCTGTCTGAAACTTCTGAACTCAAATAGATGAAACTTATTGTTGGGATTCTGTGATGAGGAGCCTGCTTTGAAGAAATCTGAAGTGAGACGGGGAGGATTATTTTCAGCCCAGATATATGTGAGCCAGATTTAAGTTATTCAATGTTCAGCTGTTCAGGAGGAACGTGGTCACATGTGGACAAAGTCTGGCTAAAATAATAGCATGGAGACTATTCTCTACCTGTCTCCTTCCACTGGTAAAGAAACCGTATATTTAAGCAAGCAATAATTGCTGCAAAAGGGGCCTCTGTGAAACTTTTCTCCCTGAACATCTTCTGAGCTGTGGACACATGAGTTTAGGATGGAGAAAACATGATTGCAAACTGCTGACAGTACATCTTAAGTGTTTGTGGTGATGAATTAAATCCCCGTTGACAGGAATTTTCTTGCTGCATCCATAAACTCACAGCATAGAGTGGGTGGGTTCTGGATACTTTGGTGCTAGGGCTCTTTGACTCACCAGAAGTTAATATAACCTACAGAAAACTGCCACTGTAGCCTCAGTCTTGCTCCCCAGTGGAGGTACTGAAGCCAAGACTCCAGTGGACGAGGGCACTGGGCTGCAGGGAGGGACAGCAGTGACTGTCACAGTTGTAGGTTGCACAGCCAAGTATCAAAAGGTCACATCTGGATATACATCAGGATTTCAAAGCCAGTCTTTTCTGCTTTGCTGTGCAAAGCTGTGTGGAGAATAAAATACAGATAGTAGGAGAAGTGTTAGTGCTTCAATACGAGACAAATACCATTAAGACCACCACAGTAAACTGAAAAACCTCAAGTAAGAATTTATAAATGTGTTTGCACCGCGGTGGTTCAGTGGAGAAAAGAGAGGCTGATGCAGAAGATACATGGAGCCACATCTCCTCTCTCCAGAAGATGCAAAGGGTTGTGACCTACTGGATATGGTTGCAGTGCTCTGGCAACACAGCATTCCCTTTCCTCCCGTATCCACCCCACCATGGGACAGCTGGGATCATGTTAGTTGAAACAAGTCCAATACCACTTTACAAATGAAGGCTAAGGGTCTGGAGGTGTTGTGTCCATTTAGTGCTGAACTATGATTTTTTATCTTAATATTCCTCTAAAGCAACTCAGTTGTTGAAATAACAGAAATAGTTACGATTACTTTTGTTTATTTGAAGTCTACAAATATCTTTAGCCTTATGCATTTATCTATAAGCATTGACTTTCACATGCAAATCAGATCACTGCCTGAACAAATAATGACTAAGATTCCTAATTCTCTTGTTTGTAAATTTAGAGTAATTCCCTTGCATGTAAATATAGAGTTGTATAATGTATACTGAGCCTTGTCTCCCCAGGCGCTGGAGTGGCAGAAGTCAATTTCTGCGAGTCACCATTATGTAAAAAGTGATTTTTAATTTCTAGTGTGACTCACTCTGATGACTTCCATGACAATCTTTCATGTCTGCTAAATTATCATATGGATGGTGATGTGCATTAAGTCATGGAATCTCAAATATTCTACAGCTGGCTTCCAGTGGAAAATAATTTTAGCCGAAATAATTGTAAACACTGGGAAGAAGCCTTCTAGGTCAACAGGTCTTTCTCAGTATCCTCCAGAAGGCAATCTAAAGCTTTCTTGGAAGAAGTTAGAATTTCCCTTTGCCTCTGTTCTTTCAGGAGGATTGTCCAGGGGATCCCTGGGCTTTTTTTGTGTCACACTGAATGTATTTTCATTGTAATACAATTGCAGAAAAGGACTGGAAATTACACTTTTAAGATGTCATAGCAAATCTTCAGTTTATTTTGTATGTAAATTCCAGGATTTCAAAGAGTGCAATTAAATATTCTGACTATCATTTAAAATATTTACAATTCTTTTAGTCAGATAAGACACAATATTTTTAGTTGAAGATATTCCCTAGACATCTGCTTTTTTCTAACCCATATGGTGGAATGTGTGCCACATCTCATCTGTACATTACACTGTATAATTGCTGCCAAAAAAGAATTCCAAGTTACTATCTAAAACAAAGCAAAGCAAAGCAATTCAGTAATCTGGCAAAAAACCTTTCCAGAACTCTCATGGTTTTTGCAGTCTCTGAGCAATCAGGCATCAATATCGTATTGTGCCCTTTGTTTTGAAATAGTCCCTGTGGAAACCAAGGCCATCCAATACATATATTTTAATGAAGAATTTAGTTCCCTAAGTGTTGTTCAGCTGGTTGGAACTATCTGTGGCTGATGCCACAGGGAAAGCTGTTGAGTGTGAGAATCCTCTGGTACGTTTCTTTGAATTATGCATATTTATTACACAATAAGGTCTTCTGTCAGCTGACAGAACAAGCATGTGGATACTACTATTGAACAAGAATTTGGATTACAATCACTGACATGAAAGCACAGCATGTCAGTATAGTTCCCTGCACCTGAAGTTTCATAGGGTGTTTATTATTAACCAGCATCTCTTAGTAAAGTGGCTGTTGAACCATAACTTCAGCTAGATACTGGATCTGTAGCACTACTGTGCAGATAGCTAGGCCTAACAAGAAACTTTTTGAGCAGAAAGCCTGCAAAGTGAGAGAACACTTAGTGATGCCCTATGTTAGTGGTGAGTCTTTTGAACAAGAGCAAAGAAGTTATTCAGAATCCTCCAACTGATCTGTACCAGTCCTGCTGAGGCCCCTATCACATACGGATTTTTTTCTCTATTCTTGTTAGTGTAACCCTAAGGCTGCAGTGAAACTCTCTTGGTTACTAACTGGAAGTTAACTAACAGCAGTAACATACACTGATACCTTTTTATTGCTAGAACTAGCACTCTGCATTCTGGTTTTAGACTTTTTTTCTGGTTTATTTTAGGAAAATGAGGTTATTCTCCAATTAAACCATATTCTGGTACTTCAGCTAGATTAAAATCACAGTGCTGCAATTGCTACTTTTGTACAGATTTGGCAGCAAGGATTAATGCAATTAGGATTATGATTTTTGATCAGAGCCATGTGACATCCCAGATTCATATCCTAAGTGTTGCTTGCCTTTTGCTCTCACTAGAGGTATAAATGTGTATGAGACGACGTACATTTTAACAAGAGCTCATATCTCACAAGGCATGATGCTATAAAACTGTTGTCGTATATTGACTCCTCTGCAAAAACAAGAATCCATAATACTCTCAGACTGGGCTGGTGTTACCTCTCCTTATTCTGTGACACATTTTGAGAAGCTGGGCACTGTTTACATCAAACGAGGGGAGTCTACATTTATAACAATATATGTTTTTCATAAGTTAAATCCAATGTAGGTATCCGGTTGAGTTTAAAATCACTGTTGAAATGTTTCTGTACCTGCAGCTCAAAGGGTATCTTGCAAACCTCTTCTTTCTCTTGTCCTAATAATGCCAGCTTCCTCACCATCCCTATGGAGACAGCTGCAGTTACTGGACAATTAATGCAGAAAGGTGTATTTAGGATATCAGCTCAATAAACTTACTCTTGTTGTATTGCTTATCAGCTAGGGTCTGCTTAGCTTCATGCATTTAAGCTGGAGGCAAAAGATGTTTGCATGCAATCCTCTTACTGTAAACGATACTTTCCTCTTTTGATGCCTAACTCAAGCATAATGTCTGCTGCGGATATGTGGCAGGGAAGACATATTGTGCTATTTATCAAGGTGGGGAAGTAGGGGATTCTCTCTACTTTCACGAAAGAGGTGAAATGCAAATGTCACCAATCTGCCAAAAAAAAAATTCTAACTTTTGCTCATATTAACCCTTCTCCAATTATTTTTCAAGAGTTGCCTGTTCATTTCCCATCACTGAGGGAGAGGTGAGAAATGTCCCTTGACTTTCTACGAGTCTTGTGAGTAAATCCTACTGCTACATCCTTTCAGTTTAACTGTTCTGTATTGAGAAGACCTTTCAGAGTATTTCTCAGTTGCTGTCCCTATTACTTGTCTGTGACATTTACATTCTCTTACTGTGATTCTTGTCCCTTCCCACACTCAGCAGAGGTGGGTGGTGGGGAATAATTGCACCCCTTTTTATTTAGGTTTTGGTGCCTTTCACCAGAATTTTTATAGACCTCTTGATATTCTGAGGACCTGTCTTTGCCTTTCCCAAGTGTATAATTATTCTTGTTATCTTTAATTAATATGTGCATGTAGGTATATGAAATTACTCCTTTTTCTTTCCTTACCTTATTATAGCTCTCAAATAGGGGCAGTTCTGTTATTCTTTAACGGATAAAGTTCCTGGGAGTAGTTGGGTAGCTCTTATGGGGTGAGGACCATGAACAGAAACCAAATACTGACATTGTTGGACAGCATATCAAACCCCAAAGTGCTTTAGGAACAGCAAAGCATATATCTCACATTCACTCCACTCTTTATTTTCCCATCAGCACATAATGGACTGAGACCCTGATGTGCTTGGGGGCCTCTCTATTCTTGCTTAGTAGGCAGTTTGTGCTGTGATGGGGACTGACTGCTTTTGGTAGGGTCATCATCCCTGCAAGAGAGCCATGGTCAGCATGGTTAGATATTAGCTTGCAATGAGTTACTGTTCTGCTGAGAGCTTTGACAATCTCAGTGAGATAATGTATTTTCAACTACTTTCCTTGTGCTTGAGTGTAACGATGCAAGTTATATTCACATACGTGTGTTCATCAGTCTGACTTGTAATCAGTGTGATACGTCAGACTCTCGGTGGTGTTGGAGAAAGCTTTTATGTGATGAAATGCATAAATATATATATGTATGTACAAATTTCTGTTAGATCTTCAATGCATTGAGGCATTTGCAGTGTCATGCTTTAGAAGACATCTCATGGGTTATGTTAAACTGGAGTGTTTTGAACATGGTCAAATGTGACAATAAATTGTAGAAGTCAGTGCCTATTAATAAGAACAACAAAATGATGTGAATTTCAGGAATGCATGCAATTGTGGTTTTGTGGTTTTTTGGCAGGCAAAGGAGCTAGACTATAAAATTTTGCTGTTGCATATAGTTTTTCCCCTTTAAACTTCTCCACAGGGTGCCAGGAAAGTCACTGATGACAGAGCTCAAATTGCTGCTGTTGCTGGAAGGGGAAGCATCTCTTTTACTGTTCCCAACACTACAGAGATGCAGCCAGCAGTCACTTGTTGGCAAAGGGACTGACCAGAGAGAAGTGTCTACAGCTTGGCTAATGAGCACCAATTAAAACCCTGTTCTGGTGTAATCTACCATGGGCAGGAAGGATAGAAATTACAGGTGAGGAGGGGAAGGAGGAAAGGTTTTGAAGTAGCCTCTCATGCAAACAGTGCAAAAGCCTTTTACTTGACTGTATTAATCTTGAAAAATTAACATTTAATTTTGGTAATTAACCTTTCACACAGTCCAAGGAAGTGAGCATACACTTACACAGTCATTCTCATTTCTTTTAAATCTTGAAGGCTTGCCATTTGGTTGCTAAGGGGAAGAAAAGATTTTACTCGGAGATGAACAAAAACCAGAACTTGCTCCCAGGTGTTGGTGAATCATCAGGGAACAAAGCTTTTTTAATAATGTCTAGAGGAAGGGAGCAGGGAAGTGTGTGGGTGTAAATTTAGTTTTCCTGAAAGGTGTTGAGCCTGACAGCCCAGGAACCGCAGCCTGGTGAGTGCAGAGGGCCAGTAATGACATGGCTGGGTGCTGTGCACCTCTCCTCTCCCCCACCACCACAGTCATCATCTGGACAGGGTGGTTCTAAGCATTAATTTGGTCCTCCCTGACCAACCAGGTGGCTTTCTACAGTGGGATGACCACATCAGTTGACATGGGAAAAGCAATGGATATAGTCTACCTGAACTGATGTATAGCCTTTGAAACGGTCCTCACAACATCCTTCTCTCTAAATTGTAGAGATACAGATTTTACAGCGGACTGTTTGGCAGAAAAAGTGTTGGTTGGATGGTCACAGTCAGACAGTAGCGGTCAATGGCTCAATGTCCAGATGGAGATCCGTGTCAAGTGTTGTCCCTCAGGGGTCCATGCTAGGATCAACACTATTTAATATTTTTATTTGATAATATAGAAAGTGAGACCAAGTTCACCCTCAACAAGTTTGCAGATGACACCAATCTGAGTGGTACAGTTGTCGTGCCAGAAGGATGGGAAGTGATCCAGAGAGACCTGGACAGGCTGGAGAAGTGTGTCTGTGTGCTCATGTGAACTTCATGAAGTTCAACAAGGACAAGTGCAAGGTCCTACATATGGGTTGGGGAAATCTGTGGTTTTGATACAGGATGAAGAATGACATGATTGAGAGCAACCCTGTTGAAGAACAGCTTGGAGATGCTGATTGATGAGAAGCTTGGCATGAGCTGGCAATTCAAGCTTGCGGCCCAGAAGGCCAACAGTATCCTGGGCTGCATTGAAAGCACTGGGACCAGTGGGTCAAGGAAGGTGATTCTCCCCCTCTACTCCACTCTTGCGAGACACCACCTGTAGTAATGTGTCCTGGAATCCCCAACATAAGAAGGATATGGAGCTGTTGGAACAGGTCCAGAGGAGGCCACACAGATGATCAGGGGGCTGGGGCACCTCTGCTTTGAGGACAGGCTGAGAGAGTTGGGGTTGTTTAGCCTGGAGGACAGAAGTCTCTAGGGGGCCCATATAGCGACTTTCCAGTAGCTGAAGGGGGCTATAGGAAAGCCAAGGAGGAATGTACAAGGGCATGGAGTGATAGGATGAGGGGGCAACAGCTTTAAATTGGAAGGGAAAAGATTTAGACAAGGCACTGGAAAGAAATTCTTCATGATGAGGGTTGTGAGGCACTGGAACAGGTTGCCCAGGAAAGTTGTGGATGCCCCATCCCTGGAGGTGTTCAAAACAAGGTTGGATGGAGCATTGAGTGGCCTGGTCTAGTGGGAGGTGTCCCTGCCCATGGCAGGGTGGTTGGAACTGCATGATCTTTAAGGTCCCCTCTGACCTGAACGATTCTATGATTCTATGGTCAGAACAGCACCCTAGGGGCTCATTTGGGAAATGGTTAACATGGTTCGTAATGTGAATGCTCACCTGCAAGCAGATGGACTAAGGCAGCTAATCTACTGCCCACAAATGATGCTGTTGCCTTCTGAAATATGGGTCAGCACAAAGGGTGAATTAAAAGGAAATTAAAAGAGGTGCAGAACAGGGCAATGAGTGTATTTTACAGGCAAGGAAGTTTCCTGTAAGGGAAGGCTGTTTAGCATAAAGAAAGGTTTCTTTTTAAGAAAAGAGAACAGGGCAAGGAGGCATGAACTTGACCCCAGGTGCCGCTGAAATTCAACTAGTAAATCAAGATAAAATGCAACAAGCAAATGTGAAACTTCTAGGATGGTCCTCTTTTTCTCAACTCACTAAGAAAAAAATGCTGATATACTGTATTCTATGGCTGACTGTGCCATGCCATCACTTGGAGATGGATGTGGTGTTCTTTCCTCTAGTAGGAACTATAAGAATTAAATACCTCAGTAGCCAAATGTCAGCTTGGTTAGTCAATGATATTGCTTCTGACTTTCTCCTGATGTTCAAATACTGCAAAACTTTGCCAAGGAGATTATTTTCTGCCCTTGTTTGTTTGGGGATCTTGGAACCTTGTTTCTTCATTTGCACTTAGTGAATGACCTTGTCTTTGTCCTTTTCTGTGGTGGATAAACTTCACAGCTTTTAATACCTGTTAGGATTTTAGTGTGGTGTGCAGACTTTCCTCTTAAGGTATGACTGCTATAAAAACTGTCTTCCATTTTGAAATATTCTGTTATACTGATCTTTTAAAGACAGAAATTCACTTTTTATTATTATTTTTTAATATTCTTTAGTATGATTTCCTCACCCCACCGCTTCTCGTGCACCCGCCCTATCAAGTCTCTGCTTAATATCTTACTAGTATTTTATCTTGATTCTGTGAACATCTTTACTGGATGTGATGAATGCTCCAGAAGGCTGTTGATTATTTTTATTGCTGTCTTGAGGCTCATCAGTGAGTTGCCTAGTTCAGGACTGGAACTGGAGCCATTCCCAAGCTGACGAATATTTCTTAGGGGAGGTGATTGGAGCAGAGTCATTCCTCCATCTTCTAATATTGGAGAAAAGATGCAGCTTGTCTTGCTTGCTCAGCTTCTAACAGTCTTGCATATTTAGGATAAATAAGTAAGTTAAGACTGCAAATGTTACCTGTTAATTCCATTGGGAATCAACGAGGTAGATTAAAATTGTATAATTTAGAAACACTGAAAATACAAAGAAAGCACTGCAAAGTTACAGGTACTTGAATTTCTTTGTTATTCCCTGCAAACAAACACAAAGTTTGATGATTCAGTGCTTCTGCAGTTTCAGAGAAATATATTGGAGATTAGAAAGGGAAAACAACCTTATATTGCTATGCAAAGCCTGCAGAAGGCAGGAATATACTCACACCTTCTGTGAAACATAAACTGCTATAATCTAAGCAAAATATCATCACACTGGAAGAATTTAATTTGTTCAAAACAAAAATGGGTCAATTCAACAATAGGAAGGACTAGTTCAAGGGTTTTTTTTATTACAAACTTCTCAAAAAAATTTATAACCAATCATTTTATTCACCTCAAGTCTGTGACTTCTACATAATCTGTGCCCAAGAGAGAACATGGCTGGTGTTTTTCTTGCTTTCTTTCTCTTTTAAAAGCAGAGCATGTGAGATTGTAGGGAGAACACATTCCAGTTTCTGAAGCATTATTTCCCATAAGATTATTATGACAATACCCTGGCAGTATTTTTATCTATATATTACATGCATCTTGAAATGAAAATCCCTATAAAAAACACAAGCAAAGAACTAAAACCAGAACCTAAAACTCCAGGCACTTGTTAAGTCTAAGCTAAATTCCTTACAGGGACAGTGCTGGGAAGAGACTTACTGTAGGATTGCTTGGAGGGAAGCATCTGAGCCTCATAGGGCTGAAAGACATGTCTTAGTAGAAGAAACGAGAGAGCTCTGAGTATCTGTCATTGCATTGATGTTCTTGATTACAGTGGAAGGAGTTATCCCTAGAAATAGTTTGAGTATGTTCATTACAGTATTCTGCACTTTTAAAAGCTCTGAGAAAGCAGCAATAACACGTAGTACATGCAAGTTTCTGTGCACTTACTGGTTGTGCTCACGTTGTTCTGTTGCAAGTGCTTGCTTATGTCCTCAAAATTAAGATCTCAGACTGTGAATTGTGAATCTTTTGGCACACCGTCCTAGGGGCTTCCCCTGGGAAGGCTGGGGACAAGGTCAGGATATAGAGCATCTCAGAGGGGTCCCACTTTTGCTAAGCAGGATCTCCACTCCTGCAGTCCTGGTGTGTCAACAGGTATTGTAGCAAGCTTTGCGGCATGGCCCTTGCTGCCATCAGCCAGACCACCATTCTAGCATGTCTGTAAAAGCTCCTGGTCAAAGCTCCACTCACATCTATGAGCAGAATTATTATTAAGTGATACCACCACAGGCTCAAGCCCCAAGCTGTTTACCTACAGTGTGGTGTGGTCACAGGATCTGCTCTTGCACCACCTGTCATTTCAGGGAGAGTGTATAATTTGGTGGAAAGGACAGCAGTGACCACACCAACCCTGACAGCCCCCCATGGTGAAGCTGCAGACCAGCTTTCAAGTGTGCCTGACAGCCACAACAAGGACAGAGCTGAGGTGCTGGAGGGATGCACTGCTGTTGAGAAACTGTTTCAAGATAGAGGACAACACTCAATTTGTGGTCGTCCAACCTGCAAACTTCTGGGATTAGAGTTATTTGCTTTTTGGCAGGGGCTAACCACTGACTGTGAACACAGTGCATCTTTTTTAAAGGTGTTCCCAAGCAGAAGAGCTCCCTAAGGAGAAGAACAAATGCCTCAGTTCTGCCCATAGCTATGAGCTTTTGCTGCAGTATTTAGCAGCCATTGACTCAAATTGCCCTGATATGGGTGAATTTGTCATCTTGCACTCCTTCACAAAGGAGCTGGACACCTTGCTTAGCTCTGTGTAGGTTGGAGCCCAGAATAAAGCAACATTGCTCGGAGAACACAAGAGAAATGAAAATTTCAAGCGGATGGCTACTAAGTCAATTGCTAAAAAGCACTGTCTTCAGGCTTGGATGCTCAGATATACCATCAAAAGTTCCCATCTTGGATCTTTGCCTGCCCCAGTGGTAAACATGTGGAGACAATTTACTTATGACCTAAGCTTTTTTAGCCATATAAGCTTTTTATATTTGGTGTTAGTGCAGTGGTCTGTGTAGAAAAAGAACTGATACCTTGCCCTAAAACCCAGGTCAATCAAAATGAAACCCTTGTTGTTTTATTTTGCTTTGGTTTTCTTTTTTCTTAGCTCCCTAGAGAGGACTTGCAGGTTTAATTTCTCATATGGCTGCTTTCTACCCAGGTACAAATGTGCAAAACCAGTGACTACCTATGTTGTATTCTCTATCATTTGAAGCTGAAGTATCAGGAATGGATTTTTTTTTCTTCTGGAAGCTGTGTGTTGGGTCAAGCAGAAATGTTGTGTTTATTGTGCAAATGATGGAGTGAATTTCCTACGAAGTGTCACCCAGGTGGTTAGAAGTTAGAGTAGGCTGAAGGTCAATCTTTACTCTATCTATAACTCTCTTCAAAGTCTAATGATTGCCATTTTTTTTATCTTATCTCCATGCTCTAATTCAGCAGTGGTTTTGTAATTCTGCGTTGCCAGAAAAGAGGAGTACTGGTCATCTATTCTGACCTCTTCCATAATAAAGTCAGTAATGCTTCCCAATCTAAATATTTACATATTTATATTCACATAAACTAAGGAAAATAATTATTTTCAAAAATAATATTAAATAATCTGATATTCTGTTAAGATTTACTTAAAATGGTGAACCTGCTGACTTAATGTTTAGGAGATAAGTAGTCTGTCCCAAATTGTAACATCCTTCCAATATAACCAGGTTTTTACAGTTACCTTTTACAAGCCTACTTTTAAGTCTTGATAGAAAAGAACCCACAACTCCCACCATGAAGTTCTGCTAGAATTACTATCTACCTTCAGTCTTCAAAGTGTGCGTGGGTGGTGATTGATGTAGAAGTATTGCAGAGTGAATATAAATGTCAAAAATATTAAAGCTCTTCAAATTTCGATTTCTATATAAAAATGTATCTACTCCTTTTCATTGCTGTAAAATGCTGTAAAAGTTGGAATTCATTTGACTTGTTTATGGAGACTGAGCATCAACATGTGCTATTTTGTTTGGTTTGAATCTGATTCCCATACAAAATGCATTGTGGTTGGTCCAGAATCTAAATATAGTCCTTCTTCCTGAAAACAAAAACATATTCACATCTTATTCATATCTGTAAGATGATGTCTAGGTGCATTACTTACATAAATTCTTTACTCATATTTTAAATGCAATTTCTACTGCTTATTTGAAATACAACATTAATGCTAATTCCTCAGGAGAAAGCTTTGCTCTACTTTTTAATGGGGCTTAAAATGATTGTCATTATTTTCCCTTATAGTAAGTGGTAGAAGGTTTTATGGTCTACAAAACATTGGTATATGGCACTTCATTTGAGATGTCATACTTTTTTTCACCTACTTTTATGGATACTAAGACTTAAAGCCTTCTTTATGGTAGGCCCCATACAGACACCTCCCAGGGGCACTGTCTGTGCCCTGATTACAAACAGAGAAGACAGAACCAGTGCAAAGTGAAGCAACTTGTCTCAAGTCACAGAGGAGATCAAGAAGAGAGCTAGGAACAGGAGATGGCTATCATGCCATTTCAAACCAGACTGTGTGACTTCTTCTGATTTATAATCTGAGACTTCCTAAAAAATTGGAGAGCACTCTGCTAAGACCAAAGCTTTGCTGATAAAGCAATAAATCAGGTAGTCTCTGAGAATGGCAGCTAACCAACAATGTTACAATAATTAATTACTATTCAATGTGTAAAAGACCACCTTTGAAATTACATTGTTGTGACTGTTGTTGGGGGTGTTGGTTGACAGTGGCTGAACATGAGCCAGCAGTGTGCTCAGGTGGCCAAGAAGGCCAATGGTATCCTGGTTTGGATCAGAAAAGGTGTGACCACAGGTCCAGGGAGGTTATTCTCCCTCTCTACTCAGCACTGATGAGACCACTCCTCAAATGCTGTGTTTAGTTCTAGGCCCCTCACCACAAGAAGGATTTTGAGGCTCTGGAGCGAGTCCAGAGGAGAGCAACAAAACTGGTGAAGGGGCTGGAGCACAGACCTTATGAGGAACGGCTGAGAGAGTTGGGGTTGTTTAGCCTGGAGAAGAGGAGGCTGAGAGGAGACCTCATTGCTCTCTACAACTACCTGAAAAGAGGTTGTGGAGAGGAGGGAGCTGGCCTCTTCTCCCAAGTGACAGGGGACAGAACAAGAGGGAATGGCCTCAAGCTCTGCCAGGGGAGATTTAGGCTAGACATTAGGAGGAAGCTTTTCACGGAGAGGGTCATTGGGCACTGTCAGAGGCTGCCCAGGGAGGTGGTTGATTCACCTTCCCTGGAGGTGTTTAAGGCATGGGTAGATGAGGTCCTGAGGGACATGGTGTTTGATAGGAATGGTTGGACTTGGTGATGTGATGGGTTTCCTCCAACCTGCTGATTCTATGATTCTATGTGGTGATTTTTCTTGGAATATATTTTGTAGGTGTAGTTGAAAACATTGTTTGAGAAAATGGGGAACAACACATTGTCTCTTTCCCTATGTATCATAGGAAATAGGCAAAACATGTGAATAGCAGCCACCAAATATTTAACTCATCCCTACTTGTATATCTCAAACTTGTGTAGGAATTTAAGTTACAATAACAATAGGCTCCACCTGTGGTTATCAGCTTGTTTATCTGAAGTGAGGCCAGTGAAATTAGAAGAGATGTAGATTTTTGGTGCTCTTCATCTTGACCTGAATGAGTCTATGGAACTAATTAGTGAATTATTATGGCTTCAGAGAGAGAAGGAATTTCACTTATACTGAAATACACTCTTTATAAGCATGGTACTTAAATATATGCTTTTCTTGAAGCAGTAAAGACATTAAGAAAATCAGTATCATTCTTTATCAGGTTATAATTGGATAGAAAATAAAGAATTGCAATAAATTTGGCATACTAGAATTTGAATGGAAGTTACAAAAGAAAGAACTGGATACAAGGCAATCCTTGAAATGGCAGGTTCTAGGAAAAAGGAGCAGTAAAGTACACAGACATTTGGGAATAGAAATCATGTAACTGTTAGATTTGACCTTGTATATTAAGCTGTGGAGATGAAGGAGAGAGCTAAGCTTCTGAATTTAAAAGACCCAGTTTCTCCAGAAAGAGAGAGTTGATGGGCATATATAATTGGATGTAGTTACTGTAGGGTCATGGTGGAGGCAGGGAGGTTAGCATGAGGGTAGGGCTGCAACTAGAAATGGCTCAGCAGAACCTGTTCTTTCTGGAAATAAATATTTAGAGGGGTTAGAATGACTGTGTCTAATAAAGAAATAATAGATGCAAATAACGAAAGAAAGCAAGGCTTTTAAACGGATGGGGAGGATTACTAAATATAGAGATTGACCACAACCACAAGAAGTGACTTAAAATTGAGAAGAGAAAATTTTACATATATTCCATAGAATCATAGACTCACCAGGTTGGAAAGGACCCACTGGATCATTGAGTCCAACCATTCCTATCAGTCACTAAACCATGTCCCTCAGTACCTCATCCGCCCATGCCTTAAACACCTCCAGGGAAGGTGACTCAACCCTCTGCCTGGGCAGCCTGTCCTAGTGCCCAGTGACCCTTTCCATGAAAACTACCTAATATCCAGCCTAAATCTCCCCTGGTGGAGCTTGAGGCCATTCCCTCTTGTCCTGTCCCCTGTCACTTGGGAGAAGAACCCAGCTCCCTCCTCTCCACAACCTCCAGAGCCTCAACATTCTTCATAAACTCAGTGTAAAAAAAAAAAAAATCTACCTGATAGCACTCTTAAAAACTGGTGAAAAGCGATGTTATGTAGATTGATTACTGCATATTTAAATCCAGGTCAAAATACGTTTGCTACAACAATACTTGTTAGAGGAGCCTTTGAAAGAAAGGGATGAGGAACTCATGAATTTTTCTCTCAATTCTTCAGAGCAGACCACAAGGACCCTGGGAAAATGATTATGCATCCATATGGCAACATCTTATAAATATGTGCAAAATACGTACTTTTGTACTATGCTGAAGATTTGCCAGCTTACTAGAAGGGCCTTATATCATATCTTCAAGAGTGTTCAATGTATATAAGGTACAGTTATAGTCACGGGTTTCTCTGGAGCATCTTGTCTCTCTCTCTGCTTTTCCTTGTAGTTTGAGGTTTGGGGTTTTTTTCTAGTGTTTCCTTCTTGATTTTGGTGTTTACCACAATACAATTTCATTAGGAGTGCTTTAAGTGGTCTGGGGTTTTTTTTGGCCCACACGTTAGTGGTGATGTCTTTTCCAAAATTGTTGGAAGGACTGTGCATTGCCACTGAATGATGTAATCTGTTTAACATCTTTCACCATGTTATTGTGCAAAACATTATTTGAAGGAGGTGGGAGGGATGGATTCCAGCAGGACCCAAGACCTTATTTTAATGACCAGTGAATCTTGTAGGTTCTTCATGAAATCATAGGATGATTTGTGATTTGGACTAGAAAGGATTTCTCAGAGTTCTACTCCATATTCTAATCAAGTTATTTGTGATTGCTTAGCGCCCTGTCCAGTTCGGTTGTGAATATCTCTAGGGATGGAGACTCTTGCTTGGGCAACTCATTTCCAAGTCTATTTACTCTCACAAAGAGGGTTTTTGAGGGGGATGGGGGTTTAGATGGAGGATGTCCCCAGTCTCTAATTAGAATTTCTTTCTGTCCATTTTCTTGTGCCCTATGACTGGCAAAGAAAAATCTGGCTGTATATTTTGCTAGTAGTTGTACATGACGGTTGCATTTCTGAAGATTTCTAAAGCTAGAAACATATTTCCTCCTAGAGGAGCCAACTTGTTATTTTAAGTGTGCAAATACCTAGAAATATTGTCGTGACCAGGCAGTGGTAGTAGTGGTGGATTCTCCTTGATTTATTTCCCTTCCATAGTAAATTCCTGAATCTTGTACCAGGCTTAAGTTGTATTACATCTCATAGAACTTAGATATCTGAGAGCAATTAATACCCTGTGAATGACTAAAGATATGGAATTGTTTTCTGCTGCTTTGCTAATAAAGCAAGGTAAAATGTGCATGAATTCTCAAATTCTTTTCAAATGCACTGGTGAATGCAGTTAACTGGGACAACTTTTACTTCATTCACAGTGGCTGCTAAGACATGATATTTTTATTCTATTTCCAAATGGGTTAGTCTTACGTTTCTGAAGTAATCCAGTGTTTTCCCGACTTAAAACATTCAAGTTTTAAAGGGATTACTGCAAAAGAACTGCTGGAGTTCTTTTGAGTTAGACATGTCTATGTGCACTATCTATTAATATATAATTTCTGTGTACTCTTAGTGTAAGTTATTAATTAGGCTAATGTAATGTTCATAACTGCATAATTTCAGACCTGTTATGCTATAAATGTAGATATAAACTTCTCTCAAACTTGCATTCTAACTTATAATTAGTGTCTTAAAGCAACTAGGGGATCTTCTTTTTTTATTCCCCTAAAACGTTTCTCCTCCTCTTCTACTAATTTGTAAGTGAACTTGATGAAAATGGGACATATGAAGCCAAATTCTGGGAAAGACGTGGAACATGAGGTATGTACTTGGAAAATTCCCAAGAAAGTTTATAGGTGGATAATATTTTCAGGGAGATGTCAAAAGGAGCAGGGAAGTGGCAGCTGTGTGGGAAAACGCATCTATTTGGATGCATTCACAGGGCAATTGACTGCAAAAATCAGAAATTAAGGAGGTGTTTTACCACCGGGTGCAAAGCACAAAGCACAATCAGCATAAAAGCCCAAACTCTAGAATAGTCTGTGAAATCAAGTTTTACTTAACTTATTACAAGAAAGGCAATGAATGACTAGTAGTGGCTAACAACAAGTTAACAGTAAGAGCTTTCAAAGCAATGCCTCTAACCATTATTACAAGAGAAGAAGTATAGTAATTAAGCCAGATTTATCACAAGTTGCCTTATCTTCATCATCTAGTCCTGTAGTCACTGTGGGAGCCCCTTTTGAAGCAAAGATTTGGATAACTTGTCCTGGCAACTGGGGGGTCCTATGCAGTGTGTCCACTCACAGGTGAGGTCTCCAAAGATCAAAAGGGTCCTACTTTCATATTGTTAAATAAGCAACTTACGTTAGCCTAAAAATACCAAGTTTCTGGTCCCAGTCCCTCATTGTCCCCCTTTTCTGGAGCATGGCCAAGGTCCCAAGACATGAGATAAGGGAGCAGCTGGATATCTCTTATCTTTAAACTAAGGGGCTGTTGAGGTGCAGCACTCCTGCACAGCTCTTCTCTTTTATCACAGGGCTCTTGCTTACACTGATTGACCGTGTTGACAGTCTCTTTCTCATCTTGCAAATGCTAGAGAAGTTACAGTTAAGATGGTACAGCCCAATTCTACTGATAATGCCTACTATGATGCGTTTTCTCACACTCCATGTATTAAAAATAGCACAGCCCAACTCTACCAATAATAGCAATGGGAGAAGTTAAGGTGCACATAGCAATGCAATATGAATCATCCAGGGGTCACCTACGTTGTTTTAGGATGGTCAGTCAGGTCCTGCCACCTCAGGAGGTCACTCTCTTAAGTGGTATTGATGACTGCATCAATGACTTCTATCTCAAGTTGCTGAAGCAACAGTGCTATTGATGAAGATTCCCCCTCCCCCATTTATTTAATCTGTTCTGGCTTTTGTTCTTGAGTAGAGACAAAGGACAAGGAATGTCAAAGACACTTTTGTAGTAGGTGAGATAGGAAGTTGAGATTAAATAAACCATGAAAGAGTGTCAGGCTTCTCCACCTGCTGCTAGGCTGTTGGGTTTTCCTACTTGTTTTCACTATGCCTTGCATAGTAGGATCAATGAATACTGCGGTGTTGGTTCTGATTTGCAGTTTTCATGTTTTACTTCCCAGTTCTACTGGAGTTAGGCCATTCAATTCCTGCTCTCTAAATGCAGCCTTGAAGCTGAATTTGTTAAGGAGCTTGTTCAGTGTATTGCAACTGGCTGGAAAAATCCAGACCATAGTTCGCTTGAAATAGCTTTATCTTCTCATTAGTTGAAACTGTACTAATCACAGTAAAATGAGGGTATGTGGGAATATTCAAGGCTGCTTGTACTAGTATGAAGTTAGAAGCTTTGGGGTCAGCATTTTGAGTTTTGGACCTCCATCCCATGCTGTCTCTAATCATGTGACTGGCAGCAAATTTTGTCCTTGAGTTTGCTATGGGGAACAACCCTTTCACTAGTGCTCATAACAGCAATCTTCTGTTTTATAAAACATTTCCTTTTGCCTTCAGGTGAAGGGAAACTCCAGGTCAAAGAATGAGGATGTTCGCAAGCCTTGAAAGGTGCAGGTCTTCCTCTTGCAAAGTCTTTCTTCAGGCTGTCTCTTGTGAGGATGTTAGACCCTGAGGTTTCGCGTGATTGTAAGCACTTAATGATGAGCAACACAACCAGCTGCAGCCTGGAGCAGTCTCACTCAGCAGAGCTGCTTTGTGAAGCAACATTGACTTGCACTAGCAGAGAATGTAAGCAAGTTGTTTCATAGTTTAACCTCAAAGCCTCCTTGTTAATACCGCAGTAAATGTAGTAATTGCAATTAAGATTACTTCTTCTCAGGTAAACATATGCTGAGGTTTGTGCCTGTCACTTTGAAATCAGATTTCCCCAACTTTGCTAATTAGCAGCATTGCCCAAACAGAAAGAAACATATGGCTCCTGCCATGCTGACTTGAAGTCTTTGGAGTCCCACTGGAGAATAATTAAAGTGATTTTGATTTACTGGCACGATGATGTTCGAGCCATTCTCATTTGGCCTTATGTCTAGGAGCTCTGAGACAGTCAGGTACCTTACTAGGAGAGCTGTAATAATTAACATGAGCCAGATTGTTACTCTTCAGATAGCTTTGTTGCCGTTAACAATAATTTGTAATTATTAAGAGACTTTACAAAATTCATACAAGATCTTACATTTACCAGTTTCTGGAACCGCATGGTTAGTTGGACTGAATTGTTGAGAGATTCCAATGTTAAAGTTCTTCTTCTTATCACGTATGTTATTATAATGAAAAAAAAAATCTCTCCTGTCAAATGGAATTCTTTCCCTATTTTTTCACTGATAACACCAGGGAACATGCTGTCCAGTGCAGTATTTCAAAGGTATATATTAATCTTTTTCTTTTTTCCCCATTTGGAAACAGTTTATGAAAACAGATGTGTTTGGGAAGTGCAGATTTATTCATCAAACAAGAGGAAAATTTTAAAATGAAAGTTTTGACTAAAGTATTCAGTAATAGCTAACATCTTTCTTTTTTTCTGGAAAACAGACAGTAGAAGCATTCATATGAGCAAAAACTTGGCTTCCTCCTAGGAAAATATTCAGGCATATTTTTTACCCAGCATGGATAATTCACTATGCTCTCCTGATGCTCATCATGAACAGGAAATAATAGAGCCTGTTTGCTCATCACTGTAAATTTTACTCCTCAAATGGCTGTTTAACAAAGGTATGTGTTGTCTCCCGCAGGTAACTGAATGTAAACATGAATGTTGCTGAATTAAAGGAAGTTAAACTGTGTAATGTAGGCAGTGGATGTCATAAATTTACAACGCTTAGAAATAGAGAGTAAATAACTGATGTAAAAAAATTTATTCAGAGGGAAACAGTAGAAATACCATGAAAAAGAAAGAGTTTGAGCTTATTGACTGAGAGAAATTTGCTATTTAATTCTAAGAAGAGTTTTCAGTGTATTCTATTTTACGTAGGCTTTCAGTCATGATTTAAGATATCTGCATTTGAATCTGCTCAAGTTTAAACTATGGCCAACCCACTGCTTGGTTTACAGTCAGGTTGAAAACGTAGATACTTGGCAGGCTTTGGCTGAAGCTCAGAAGGTGGAAGGATGACTGGGACCAGGTATATTCATAAATTCTTGGTTAGATACAGCCTGATGACAATTGTTCCTCTTGAAGACTTCGTTCTGCCCTGAACTGTAATACTTTGTTTTGCAGTTTTGTAGTTAAAATTATTTGCTTTTTTCTCTCAGGAGGTGCATCTGAATTGTACTGTCTAAGACAAAGAACTTATTTTATGCCATAAATGGGATTTTAGGGAAGCTTTTGAAAGCTCTAAATACAAATGAGTCTTTAAAGCTGATTTCTGTTAATTAACAGTGGAAGGTTTCTGAGCTTCAGATATCAAAACTTCTAAACTCATGTTAAAATATTACCTCATACATAGAAATTTTATGTTAATTCTGTAATTTGCTACATCTTTTTAAGTGTTCCAGAAAGCAGCTGGAAGTCTGTACTTCGAGAATTTTCCTTTCTAATGCAGATGGGTGACTTTAGGTAATGTAGAACTGTCCTTTTTTCGGAGAGACGGGGGGAGATATATCCTGCAACTAACATTTTGCTTGTTTCATCTTACTGGGTCCAAATTCTGTGTTGCAAAGAGCTCTTTGTTTTTCTTGGCCCAACCTACTGTGCACAGAATTCAGCTTTCTGTTTTAGACCAGGTCAGAGGCCTCAAGAAATTAATTTCTTCCCCCTCCTTGCTACAAGCTCCAGAAAGCAGATTTCTTAGGACACAAATGTGAGACAAATTAAACTCTATTTTACTCGTGTGTGATGCAGCATGTTTGAGGAAGTCACAGAGAATCCATGCAGGAAGAATCAAGAAGCCTTGAATTTTGTATGGGAATTTACCGCGCTCTGCAGTGGTTGAGGTCACTATACAGGCTTTTGTGTCTAAGTAATTTATGATTAGTTGGCAACAGTTCTGTTTCATTGCTAATATATGTTCTACTCAAACAGAAGCTGTAAAATTGATCTGAGGCCCATCCTAAGCGTGAATCTTTGCCTCTCTCTCAAAGTGCATAGCTCTCTTTCAAAAATGTAACGCTCTGTGTGACGCAGGAGTTGCCATGGAAAAATACATTGAGCCAATCATTCATGATTTATTTATAGCAATTAGCATGCACATCCCAAGATCCAATAGTAAATTTGATTAGAAAAAAAAGACAAAGGATTGAAGTGTGTAAATTGTTGAGAACATTTTTGAGTCTGTATGGTTAATATATTATTTAAAAAATTGACAATGTAGGTTCCTGGATGGGGCCTTGAAGTTTCAGTGCTGCTGATATTTGCTTCCTTATTTCTGCTGCTGATAATGTTATTACTGCTGTTGTACACTTACCATCTGTTCAGTGACTGTCTAGTAAGCATCAGTTCAAAGTAAGATTTTTCTTCTAATCATCTCCTTTTGAAAATGTTTGTGTAAAAGACAATGCTTTAGAGAAATCTGTGCAACTCTATCGTGCTAGGAATATGGTGCCTAAGGTCCCTAGAGTTGGACACATTTTCCTGTGGTGCTTAAATTACAGCAATGAATGTCTTCATTCTGATGGCTTAAAATTGCGTTTAGTCAGAATTTTGTATTCATTTATTTTTATGAGCATTAACTGTATTTCACTGTTAACTTTTTTAAGGTATATGCTGAAGCAGCAGAACTTCTGTTGAGCATCCCCTCAGTATGTGCTTTATCTTTGGATAAAGATGAAAATCCAACCAGAAAATGCACAAGTCTTCAGTTTTACATATTTATATTCATTAGTTTAATGGGTGGGCACTCTTCAGGATTTCCTTTCTTTTCCAGGGATATGACTTATGGAGGTTTTGACTCTCTTAGAGGCTAAGGAACTCCTCTGGAGTTTATTGTCTTGTCCTTCTACTACTATGTGCCTTGCTGAGTTTCATTTCAATTTGGCAGTGAGTAGAGAGTGTCAGCTCTCATTGATGTATAGCTCCCTCAGAGGTTAAATCAATAGTGTTTTAAGGTATCACTTTCTTTCTATGAGGCCATTGCTGGGGCAATTCCTGCAATTTTTCAGCTTTCTTACTTTTCATTGAAAATATAATATTAAGGAACGAATTGTACATAACAAAACTCTGAAAGCAACTACTACATAGCAGGTTTTAATTACCTGGATTGACTATGTGGAGCAGAAAACTTAAGTTTAAGTGCCTTGGAGCTGGGTATGTAGGACGTTTTTCTGTATATAACTTGACCATGTGTCATTCTCTCCCAGTTCATAGGACTGATGGAGACTTTCTTTTCTGGATTGATTTTTCTGTTCATCTGTGATCTTCTCCAGCCTTTGTGTGGGGTGGGAAGGAAGATGGGCTTTTGCTGGTTATGTGCACGCCTGTCAGTCACTCAGCAGGCCACACAAGGTCTGCCCTTGGACTCTTGATGGGAAAAGCTGCTGGAACATGTGGGCTAATGCTCCTGAGCATGTAGTCCATGAGGCTTCCTGAGAATGGCTCAGAACTAAGAGACTTGCCTCCATCTGCTCCCACATAGCATCCTTCACTTTTACCTCTTCTTCCCAGAGGGTTTCAGGGCTTCTCTGAAATTGTCTGAGTGGGTTGTAGTAGGGAGCAAGAGGGAAGAGTCAGAAGATTGAGGCTTATGTAGGATGCCTGGGATTGCTAGGAAGCCATCTGGCGAAAGAGAAGGGCCTTGAGGATTATGATGTAAGCAGCATGAGACAGTGACTGCAAGGCTTATCCAACCTTTAGCATTCAACCTGAGACCTGCTGTTTTAGGCCACATGATGCATTCAGCTGGATGAGGATCTTCATCCTTCAATGAATGTTCCAACCTTGCTTGATTTGGCAGAAGACTAATAACAGCTGCCGCTTGGTGGGCTTTTCTATGTCACTTAGCATGCCACAGACAGCGTGTCACTTTTGTGGGCTTTTCTTTAGCATGTGCAATAATTTTGTCACCCTAGAGGACTTACAGGAATCATAGGGTTCTTCTGGAAGCTGCAGCAGAGCTCCGTCTCTTGAGAGAACAAAGCATCAACATGATAAAGCTGAGTAAATGTTCACCTTACCCCTTGTATTTTCTGCAGACCCACAACTCCTAAGTTACACAAAGAAACAAGCTGCCAACCAAGACTGCTTTTCCTGCTTTATTACTAGAGAGTATAACTACAGTGGACTGGTAGCTTCCTTTGCCTGCAGGCTGCAAGTGTAGCAAATGGTCTTCCATCTTTATTAGTACAGTTTTTACCTCCAGTACTGTAGAGAAATGCCTCTGGTTGGGATGATTTGAGCTGGGATTCATCAACTTCAACAAGCAGACATCCGCACTGCATGCAGCTGATCTCACTTGTTTTGAGACTCCCTTGAAAGTTGATGAAGAGAAATGGATATTTTTAAGAAGTGATTGATTTCATGCCATGACAGCTATGCAAGATCAGTCAGATAGATTGAACCTTAGAAGTTCCTATTTCTTCATTCCTCAGAAAGGAATCTGGACAACTAACTTTCTCTATTTACATTTGGCCCAGTTGACTCCAAACCTCGAAATCTGTATTATGCCTTTAAGTAATATTTTATTCAAACAAGGATAACACCAAAAAGCAGATAAGCTGATCTCAACTTGTTAATTTTGGTACAAAATTTGCTAGCCCTTGAAAGTCCTTTGAGGTTGCTATGGGGTTAAAGTGACTAAATACATTAAGATACTTTGGAAAATCTAATCCTTCAATTGAGCTTCAGTGTATGGTAGGAAATTGAGTGTACTTCTTCTCCAAAAAAGAAAGGTCAAGAAAAGATTAAGATCTAGTTCACTCCTCAAAACTTCTTGCTTTCATAGAATCATAGAATCACCAGGTTGGAAGAGACCCATCAGATCATTGAGTCCAACCATTCCTATCAAAATGGAATCAACCACTCCTATCACTCCTTTCTCCAGAAACAAATGGGTTTGGAAACCTTGAGATGTTTGTCCTCCTCATACCCAAGCAGTTTGCTTGGTGGGTGGCCTGACTGGGTTGACAGTGTTTGTGGGAGGGTTTCTGGGTAGATGGAAGTATTGAGGAATCTGCCCTCTGCCTCTCTAAGCTTTGGTGGTATCACCATGCTCCTGTGCAATGCTCTTGATCCTTCTGTAGAGGCATTTGAAATGGATTACCTTAGCGCTTATATACAGGCATGATATCATCAGGTGCCTTCTGTCTGAAAACCTCCAACCAGTTATGACAGATAGATCAACATGTGAATCCATGTTATATGGAGAACGTGCCACGTAGTCACTACATTAAATAGGGTGAATGTGCAGAGGTAAAATGTTCTCCAAGACTGCCATGATGGATAATTGAGCTTCACTGAACTCCTCCTGTCTTTTTCCTTTATTTGGTGATCTCAATTTACCTTGCTCTTCAAGCCCCACTTCTCCATCTCCAGTGTCTAGAGTGCAATGCAAAGTTGTATTGAATAGCTACCTGCAGGCAAGAGATGTTTCTCCTCACCCACTGCAGCTCTGTGAGGTACGAATGGGGTGTTAGAACATGTTGGAGTCCATTTAACAGGATGTCACTATAACTGATAACTTAGCATCATCTGAGATAAAAATTAGAATGTCCATGAAAAATCATTGACTCATTCTTTGTTATAGTTCAGCTTTGGAGTCTAAGGAAAGATCAGAGGACAGGACAAGTGGGGAGAAATGGGCAGTCTCTTTTCTCAGTAACGGGGGGCAGTTAAAACAGTCAGGTGTTTCATCTGGGTTTGGGATTTTTCCTTTAATAAAGCCTATTGCAAGTGACACTTGAATAATGGGGTTTAACACGGCCAAATGCCAGGTCCTGCACTTGGGGCACAACAACCCTATGCAGAACTACAGACTGGGAGAAGCCTGGCTGGAAAACTGCCAGGAGGAGAGGGACCTGGGGGTGTTGGTTGACAGCCGACTGACCATGAGCCAGCAGTGTGCCCAGGTGGCCAAGAAGGCCAATGGCATCCTGGCTTGGATCAGAAATGGTGTGACCAGGAGGTCCAGGGAGGTGATTCTCCCTCTGGACTCAGACCTGGTGAGGCCGCTCCTTGAATACTGTGTTCAGTTCTGGGCCCCTCACCACAAGAAGGATGTTGAGGCTCTGGAGCAAGTCCAGAGAAGAGCAACGAGGCTGGTGAAGGGGCTGGAGAACAGAACCTATGAGGAGCGGCTGAGAGAGTTGGGGTTGTTTAGCCTGGAGAAGAGGAGGCTGAGAGGAGACATCATTACTCTCTACAACTACCTGAGAGGAGGTTGTAGAGAGGAGGGAGCTGACCTCTTCTCCCAAGTGACAGGGGACAGGATGAGAGGGAATGGCCTCAAGCTCCGCCAGGGTAGATTTAGGCTGGAGATTAGGAGGAGGTTTTTCACGCAGAGGGTCACTGGGCATTGGAATAGGCTGCCCAGGGAGGTGGTTGATTCCCCTTCCCTGGAGGTGTTTAAGGCACAGGTGGATGAGATATTGAGGGACTTGGTTTAGTGTTTGATAGGAATGGTTGGACTAGAAGATCCGATGGGTCCCTTCCAACCTGGTTGTTCTGTGATTCTGTGATTCTGTAATGGGGAATTTCCCCTCATCTGCAAAAGAAAATAGGAGCTGAAGGAGAATTTTTCAGCTCCCCTGTTGCTTTCATGTCAATTCTGTGGAGGATAAAGCAGGGTGCTGGGGTGTTGGGTCCTTGCTGGCTTTCTCCCCAACTTTTGAAAGGTGGGCAGGCTTTTCTTCATCTCTTAATATGAGTTCTGATGTTTGAACACCATAGTGTTGTTCTTCGGTCTCTTATTTCCACACAGTGCCAACATAATTACATTTCTTTTTAATGACTTCAGTTTATTTTTCATCCAATTTTACAAAACTGCTGTGCTTGGACTAGGAAAGTAAGGATGTTTAACTCCGCGTGGGTAGATCTCCACTACCTCCTGGAGCTTTATTCAAAGATATGCTTCCTAGAAGTAGCCATGAGATGCCAGATGTTTCATGTCGTGAACTTCTTTCAGCAGAAATTGATTATATGACTCAGATACAATCTTGAGATGGATTATCTTAGTGCTTATATACAGGTATAATATCATCAGATTTTCAGCTTGCTGACATTAACTGTATCACAGCAAATATCCCAACTGAATTAGCTGTCCAGTGAAACCTCTGAGAGCTGGGGAAGTAACTCCCCATCCTGCTGTTTGGTAGGTACAGCTGAAAGGCATAGTTAGAGGCAATCTTTAATATTAAATGTATTCAGATTGATTTTTAATGGTCATAAATAGAAAAGTTGTTTATCTGTCAAATATAAATATAAGTAGAGGATGCTTACTGAAGTCCAGTATATACAGGGTTTTTTTCCCCAATGTTTTTATCTAGGACACAAGTTTCTAGCACTAGTTTATCAACAGAAAATTCCCAGTGGAGATTCTTTAGGTCTTGGCTGTGAAGACTTGAGCCAGGTTAAGACCTTCTTGTCACCAGTGTTGATTCTTCCTTCTTCCTCAGTTGTACCAACATGGTCTTTTGGAACTACTCCCTCCGTATTACAGAAATGATCCAGATAAAAATATCTTTCTAGAATAGGAAGGATAGAGAGTTATTTTTAACCTGACTTGACCTCTCACATTATTTTTTTGTAAAATGTAGATATAACTTTTGGAAATGAGCCATTGCGGAAATAAAAGATACAAAAAGCTTCACAAAGTAGTCACTCTGCATGGTAAGGATATTTTGCATTAAGTCTTGGACTTAAAGGATTGAAAGTCAAAGACATGATTTCTACTGGAGGAAATACAGACAAAGTACTGCTGTAAAAAAAAAAAAAAGAAGGTTGCTAGCAAGATGTGCATAGTGTTCTCTTAAAGCTTATTAAAATACTTTCATAAAATCTGTTTGGGTTGGAAAAATAGTTTTTTATTAAACAAGGCTTTTTCTCTGTAGAAACCTGCTTTCCTTCTTCCCCTTAATAAAAGAAAAAAATAATCATTCAACTTCTTGTCCAGATATTGTGATTTGGCACTTGCAGAATGTAATGTATTTTGAGAATGTAACAGAGGAGTCCAGTTCATGTAGGAATGTGAATCAGTCATGCATGGTCCAAAATGCACTGCCCCTGAGGCATGGAGGGAAAGAGCTCAACTGCTCTAGACAAAAGCTGTCAGGCTATTGTTTAATTTTTCTACCCTAGAGTCGACACTTTCCAAAGTAGAGCTGTCAGTTCCCTGCTCCAGCTGAAGAAGCGAGAAATGTGTTGACCCAACCATAGCACAGACCTCACCTGCATGCCCAAAGGCTCTGTCTCTCATCAGCTCTGCGAGTACTTAATATTTCCACCTACCCTTCTTTTAAAGCTTTGCTTGCTCCATGTGACTTTCCAGTCATAATTTTTGTGTTAACGTTTAAAACTTCTAAATAGAAAGGTAAACAAAGACCTGGGCTATGTGTGTGCTCATGTGAGTGTTGCGCTCTGAAAAGCCACAGCATGTGAACATTGACAGTGTCACCTGCCTGTCCTGGGGGCAGCAGAGCACAGTGCTGCAGCCAACCTGGTAGCAGTGGTCGTGTTTCTCTGCTGGTCATGGGTAAGGAATTAAAATGCAACCTCAAATTATGTGCTAATGCTGGCAAAAGCATGAGAGCTCAGATGTTTACTCGGGTGTAATTAGCAACTCAAATTGACATGAAGCCACTTACAGCTGAGATATGTGTAATGTAGAGGGGTTGTTTGTTTCCTGGCTGGGTTAGCACTGGTCAGCACTGGGGATGTGCTGCATCCAAAGTATGCACTATACCTCTATCCTTTGATTGATGGCTGAAGACGTGTTCTTTCCCCACGCAAAGCTTAGCTGGCAGCAGTCACACTTGTGTCCTCTGAATCTTCATTAACTCACTCATTCCTTCCCTGCAAACTGCCTCTCATTGAGAAGGTAAGACTGAAACACTCTTGTTTCTCCCAGTTTCTGATCACAGAATCATAGAATTACCAGGTTGGAAGAGACCAACCGGATCATCGAGTCCAATCATTCCTGTCAAACACTAAACCATGCCCCTTAGCACCTTGTCCATCCGTGCCTTAAACACCTCCAGGGAAGGTAAATCAAGCACCTCCCTGGGCAGCCTGTTCCAGTGCCCAATGACCCTTTCTGTGAAAAAATTTTCCTAATGTTTAGCCTGAACATTACTCATACTGTAGCTCTGCATAGGGTTGTTTTGCCCCAAGTGCAGGACACGGCATTTGGCTGTGTTAAACCTCATGCTATTGGACTCTACCCAGCAGTCCAACCTGTTTAGATCCCTTTACAGAGCCTCCCTACCCTCCAGCAGATCAACACTTCCACCCAGTTTAGTGTCATCTGCAAACTTACTAAGGGTGCACTCAATGCCTTCATCTAGGTCATTGATGAAGACATTGAACAGGGCTGGACCCAGTACTGAGCCCTGGGGAACACCACTTGTCACTGGCCTCCAGCTGGATTTAACACCATTTCCCACCACTCTCTGAGCCCGGCCATCCAACCAGTTTTCTACCCAGGAGAGTGTACGCCTGTCCAGGCCAGAGGCTGACAGTTTCCGTAGCAGAATGCTGTGAGAAACTGTGTCAAAGGCTTTACTGAAGTCCAGGAAGATACATCCACAGCCTTTCCCTCATCCAGCATCTGACTCTCTTTGTCATAGAAGGTGATCAGGTTAGATTTGGCAAGACCTGCCTTTTGTAAACCTGTATAGACTGGGCCTGATCACCCGGTTCTGTTGCATGTGCTTCCTCATAGCACTCAAGATCACCTGTTCCATGACTTTCCCTGGCACTGATATCAGACTGACAGGCTTGTAGTTCCCTGGATCTTCCCTGTGACCCTTCTTGTAGGCGGGACCTGGAATAGGAAAGGAATCTCTGAAGCTCAAATGATGCTGAGTATATGCTCAGTAGTATGAATATATTTTTCTGCAAATGTATGTTTTTGAAAGATACTAAAACAGGAATGACAAAGGCATTCATACTTTATGGGAGAACCGTGTGTGCAGTTTGCAAGCACTTTAATATTTCATGAAGGTTTCATCTCCTACTGGTAGGAGTGTTTCCAGTGCTGAGGTTATCACAAGGGTACCAGTGTTGATAAAAACTAGCAGATTTATGATCCCTAACCCTCTGCCCACTACCAAACAGGGAATCATCAGAAATGAAGGTCTTGCAAAAGTTGATGGGGGAGGCAGAAATAAAGCTGTTCAGAAATTGAGCTCATGCATATTTGTGTCTGCTGTGAGTTCTCTCTGCTGGGCAATGGTTAAACAGTAATGGACTGATGCCAACCTCACATCTTTCATGGGCTGTGCAGATAACATCCTCTTGTTGGCATCCAGATAAACAGTTTCTGTTTAAACAAATACATGTTCATATGTAATTCTGATGTTCTCAGATCAGTTAGGAGATAGTCATTGCAGGACTCATTTGGTATGTATTTGAAAGTATTAGGATCAAATGTTCATCTCTCCTGGCATTAACACAATGTCTGGCCACTACCATATTCTCATGCAGCTGCCAGGAACTTTGGCAAGGTGCAGCCAGTTAGTGAGCTGGTTGAGTTATTTGTGCTCTTGTATTGTAAAGAAGTGCTACTGGCTGCATGCTGTGGCTATTTGACATCAGTCTTGGCTATGGCAGTCTGCAGAGGTGGAAACATTTGCTTAGGTCATAATTCTTTGATACTGTTTTTTTTGTTTGTTTTTTTTTTTTTTTTTTTTTTTTTTTCAGTCTGTGCTGGTGTGACTTGTATTTTCCTAGGTCCTCCATAGTGGCTGTTCTGAAGCATTTCTCCATCAACCTGCTTCCTCCTCCATCTCCCCTCTTGCTGCAACTAGAGGCTTCTGACTTCACCTTTTTCCTCTACTAGCTCTGCATTTCCACATTGTGAATGTGTTTGGGTTGAAGGCAAATTCATTGCAAGTTTTATCTGAGCTTTGTCCTAGGGCTGGATTAATTTTGGAATGTGCAGGACTATGGTACCTAGAAGAAGAGTGATGAATGCTGCTTGTACAGTTCCGCGTTTCCAGAAGGGGGAAAAAACTATTAACTCTGGCAAAAGACATGTCATGTTATATGTTTAACATAATATGCCTATTCTCCAAAATCACTGAGGAGACAGAGGTGCCATGCTCAACTTGATCACTTCTCAAATGGGCGATTTCTTACTGTTTTCAAGCAGCACAAACATTTCAGGATCTTGGGAGCCAATGAGCTTTTTTGCATAAATTAAGATATCATAGAGCTCATTTGCATTTTCTATGCTCACTTGAGTTCAGGAGATGCAAGAAAAAGCTGGAAATGAAACCCAGATTTTTTTTATTTGTTTGTTCAGTATTAGACCTTGAATCTTCTTTGTGACTCAGAATTCTGTTGTCTTCTATACAAATCACCAAGACTTTGTCTCTCTGGTTTTCAGCTGCTTAACATACAGGTTATGTATAGCACTTCTGAGCTAGAAGATGCACTAGAAATTAAAAATTCCCCTATGCTATTTGAAAAAAAATTGCTCTGTTATCAAAAAACCTATCCCAATAATGCACGTAAGAAGTTGTTCAAGTATTACTCTTAAAACACCAAATTTGTGAAGCCAGATGCTAAACTTTGAAAAAATATACAGAGCAACCAAAGCAGCTAGAACCACTTATTATTTGGTGGGTGAGGCAGCACCTCTCCATTAGAAACCCTTTACTGACTCTTCATGAATGTGAATGTGCAGGTGGAGACTCCCTAAAAGACAGAACTCCAGCGAGTTTGTATCACAAATAGTATAAATTGCAAACTGAGTGCAATTTCTCTGACAGAACTTTCATTTTTAATCTGAGATGCTTTCTGTTGGACTGCCAGGCTGAGCTATCAGTTGATGTGTGAAGAAAGGTACAATCCTTATCTATCCTCTTTTGCGAAACATGCAGAAAGAACTTCAGTCTGTAGTACCAACTTCTTGTATGTTGCTTTACTGCTTAGTGAAGGCTGGGGTGGGGAATCATAGAATCACCAGGTTGGAAGAGACCCATTGGATCATCGAGTCCAACCATTCCTATCAAACATAAAACCATGTCCCTCAGTGCCTCATCCACCCGTGCCTTCAACACCTCCAGGGAAGGTGAACCAACCACCTCCCTGGGCAGCCTATTCCAATGCCCAATGACCCTCTGTGTGAACAACCTCCTCCCAATCTCCAGCCTAAATCTCCCCTGGTGGAGCTTAAGGCCATTCCCTCTTGTTCTGTCCCCTGTCACTTGGGAGGTGAGGCCAGCTCCCTCCTCTCTACAACCTCCTTTCAGGTAGTTGTAGAGAGCAATGAGGTCTCCTCTCAGCCTCCTCTTCTCCAGGCTAAACACCCCCAGCTCTCTCAGCCATTCCTCATAAGGCCTGCTCTCCAGCCCCTTCACCAGCTTCCTTGCTCTTCTCTGGACTTTCTTCAGAGCCTCAGCATCCTTCTTGTGGTGAGGGGCCCAGAACTGAACACAGGATTCAAGGAGTGGCCTCACCAATGCTGAGTAGAGAGGGAGAATAACCTCCCTGGACCTGCTGGTCACACCATTTCTGATCCAGGCCAGGATGCCATTGGCCTTCTTGGACACCTGGGCACACTGCTGGCAACCTTATTGGTTTACTCACCAGCTGTTTGAGGACGTTGTCTTCCACACACTCCAGGAACCTCCTGGACTTCTTCCTTTCTGCTGGATTGTACTTCCAGCAGATAAGACTAAGGGGAAGACTCATTGCCAGGCTTGGATAGACACTAGAATTGATATCACAGCTCACTTTGCTATGACATCAAGAAAAAAAACATTCCTGCCTCAAAGACTTAATGGACTAAGCTGAGGTGTTGACTGGCTACAGAAAGACAATTTTCAAATGCTTATGGTTGTTTTCTGCAACCCTGGCCAGGTGCTGCTGCATGGGGAAAGAGGGAGAAGAGGCCCAAAGCGGTACTCTGGTAGATTACAAGGAACTTCTATTAGTAATGTGGGAGAGAGCATTGGGGAGGATGTAAGAAGTGCTGGGGTCTGAAGACTGGATCCATGGTAGACTAGATCCTTGGTTTTTGATTGAGAGATGGTAAAGTGAGCAACAATATTAGTGCTTTTAAAGCTCAGAACACATGATTTAGACTTGGTGAGATACAGAAAATCACCTGGGTCTAAACCTTTTGTGTCAGGTTTTTGCTTGTAAAAGGTGCATAATGATCTTTTTCCCTCTTGCTTGTATTTCACTTAGCTTTTTTAAAAATGTTTTATTCAAAAAGACCTCATACATTACTGCCCACTTAGCCTAAAGGAGTATATATCACTGTTGCACATATCACTTATTGGTGCTACAAATACCAGGAGTATAGGGCCTTCAAAATCTTTTTATGGAATAGTTCTTTATCATTATAGAAAAATCAATGAAGTTGTGATTAAGATTTTAAAAGAAATGTAGGCTAGTACCTTAATCCTAAAACAATTTGCTTTTATTTCATAGTAGCATAAAAATTTATCTGCCTAGAGCATTATTAACTAGATCAGGTTTTGGACATCCAGATATGACATTTAATAAAAAGTACAATGAAATGATTTATTTCACATTCAGCCTGAAATAATTTACATGGTAATAGGCTTCATTAAGGGAGAGGACTTGAAGACACTGTGTTTGTGTTAAAGAGAAAACAGATACAGAAGATATTTCCTAATTTTGAAGTGTTCTTGTCACTGTGGAAATTTAAAGAACATATAATATTGGTGTGTGGTTTTGCTCAGGAATGTTATAAATATTTGAGCAAGATCAAACAGAACATCAAAGGAACATTTTTTGGTAGTATAGCTTTTTACAAAAATAAAACAGATCGGTATCCAATGGGTATCGACTGGTGTCAGACAAAGCTCATTGCTGGTGGTATTTAGTCTGGGATAATCAGTTAAGCAGCATTGGAAAAATCATGCTTTTGAGTACAGAAATCCATCAGGTGATTTCTTCCTTCTTGATGTCTTCCCATATCCTCTCTTCAGGGAGAAAAGGGCATCTGCAAGAGGTGGAAACCAGAGGATGGGACTTCTCTAAGTAATGCAGTCCTTTGCGCAAGGTCTGTTCAGTCCAGGTACTGGACATGGAAACTTTTGGAAGGAGGTAGATGTAAAGTTTTTCTTTTGAGTTTCAGATGCCATGTCTTTAAACACAATAGGATTATTTGCAGGTTTCAATTTGGTGTGATTTCTACCCTTTGGAGTAGCCTTTTTTTCCCAATTGCACTTTTGAGGGCTGAACTTGCCATTGTGGAAGACAGACATTAGTTAGTCCAGTGAATTTTAGATTGGATCCAATTGAAAGGCAATCAGAAAAATTTAATTGTTATTCCTGGTTAAGGAATATTGTTATATATTTAATTGTTATTCCTGGTTAAGGTTTTTTTCTTAGCAGATTAATTCATTCTACTGGGAGTTGGAGACGGTTTTTATGGAAAGCCAGGATGTTATCACAGAGAAAGCAAGGCAGCTTCTTGCTGAAATAGTAAATGTGAGAATCCTAGGGCCCTCTTGGCCCACGTTAACATAGTTCAGCCCTACAAAATAAGCATTTTGCATCATGTTAAAACCTGGATGTGAGTTAACCTCTGCAGGGACTTCCTGCTAGGTACCTGTCTATACCAATGTGTCACATCTGACATGAGCTGAGGCTTTAGTAGATCATCCCCTGGGAACAGATGCCTTCCAGTGAATGTTTTGACTAGGTTGTGGTATTTCTGCTGCAATGGAGGGGGAACATGTGGCTTTATTGTCACAGCACTCCCTACTAGTGACATTCCTGTTGCAGCCGAGACGTCTCCCTCCCTCTGTTCTGGCAGTGTCTGTGGTCTTTTGTTGCTTTGTCAAGATAAATTCACTGCCTTTTCCCACTCCTGCCTGCTTCTTTTAGCTGTGAAAACTAATAAGCTCTGATATTCTATTTCTCTGACTTATGGCCAGAGTACCAATTAATCTAGTGGGAGATAGGAGCAATTTTGATTTTTATTCAGGTTACTGATGGAATAGTGCAGAGCAGCTTACAAGTCTCAATGGACCCAAAATACCTTTCTTTGACAAAACTTAACAGTAAGATACTTGCTTATGTTAAAAGATGTCAGTGTGATTTGCAAATATTATGAACAAGCAGTGAGATCAGTGTTTGGGACTAGCATGTTAGAAGGTGCTTGGGCTCATCATTTCTATTGATTGCTTGCAGCGAGATGCTTTTAAAACTCAGCCCTAAATTTCCTCCCCATGGGTTTTAGGTCATTACTGTGATGGCTAACTTAGGGTGCACTATTGCCTAGTCAGCAGCTAAGCAGGTACTTGAACATGTATTCCCAAATGCTCCATATCCACTCATGAAAGGAGCCAGAAACTTAAAAAATTAAAGCCAAGTAAAGAGGGAAGGAGATGGCTGTGCTGGACCAAAGGCCTATCTAGCTTACCATCCTGCCCCTGGCACCAATGGGGCAGAGGAAGATCTGGATTCGGGACTGTGCCCCAGTAAATGTCAGGTTTTATCTTACACAGATTACTTTGCCTGCACCACCTCACCTTGAAAAAGTATCATAGGTAAAGAACCACAATAGTTATTAAAAAAAGGGAATTGACTTCCAATGGATGGATAGATAGCTTCCACTTCACACCTTATCATTATATAGAGGATATTTTTCCCAGTTAACAAGATGGAAAAAGCAGGTGAAGATTTTCTTGGTTTAGGAAACATTTCTGATATTCCCCCAAATCGGAGTTTCTCTCTTAGTTTCTTGGTGTCTAATAAGAAGAGACCTCATGTTAAAATTGTACTGATTTGGGGTCTTTCTTCTCTGTTATTGAAACTGTAGAAATCGTAATACATTTGAAATTCTGTAACAAATAGATTGAAGGAGGGATTCAAAATTTTTTTGGAGTTATGTATGTACGCACACTGCCAAGTGGAATCTCTTGTGTAAATGTAATTCTGTTTGGAAGTGAAGGTAATGGGTAATAGTGACTGAGAAATGCTTGTCTTCCAAAACTGAACGAATGACAAAGTTTGAATTTGAAATCTGAAAATTAAATCATTGCTGGAGTAGAGAAGATATTGCTGTCAAAAGCATATGCTTTGGGACCATTTCTGGAATAAAACTGGCAGGTTTTTTGTTGAATCCTTGGCTTATGTTCATGAAGCTAGTCTGCTATGGATGGATTGAACTCCTTTACAGGATATGCTTTGGGAATGATAAAATATCTTTTGACATCAGAGAAGAACAGCACAGGACCATGGTCTGCTCACAGACTGTTTGGTTGCTACTGTGCTCTTAAACTGATTTTCAGGCACATTAAGAGAAAAAAAAGATTTATTTTTTTAATTCTAAAAATGTTGATTTGTAAAAATAGCTGTGCCTTGCATTTAGAGCTGTAATAATTTCAAGTTCTGCAAGTGAGAGATTTTCTCCTGTGATGTATCTGACATGCTTGTTAATAAACTGCAGTGCTACACTGTCTGTGTCCTACCTACTGTTGGAAAGGTGCAGGATGATAAAATCTGGTATTCAGTCTTCTGCTTCTCTTCTTTATAAGAACCAATATGCTATGGAGTCTGCAACTAACAGAAAGCTTCCCTTTGACTTCAAAAGGCAGAAGATCAAATTTAGCAATGAATACAACACTCTAGAAGCAGGTCTCTTGCAGAGATGGGGGTAAAGTTAATTCACCTGTTCTGTTGATTGAGCATGGGAGGATCTGGGCTTTAATTCAGTTTTCAAAATTGAAGATTAGTGTTTCACCAGAAAGCTGCTCAGGATCCGATCTGAGCTTGCAACAGGTTATTTGGATTCCTCACTGACTTAATATTGGAGTCATGTAATAGTTAGCCACTTGTCTATATGTTTCACATAATAACAGTCACTGTGGTTATAGTAAAGTCTCATCCTGAAACCTGCCAAATAAAAATGCCTTTTGTTTTTTGTTTTTTTTTGTGGTAACTTCCTGTGCTATAGACAATAGTTTGTACATCTGAAAAGTAGTTTTAGAGGGCTGCTGTCTCCAGCTCAGCTTTGGGGTGCTGGTTTCTAAGTTGTTTTTAAAATTTATAGCCAACTTACTTTAGCTTGACTGCACTTCTGGGATGGCCTTTCTGGCATCACTCAGCATGAGAATGACAGAAATAAAAACATTCCTTTTGTCCCCCCACCAGTTTCAAATGTTTTAGAACTGCTGATTGTAGCACAGCCTAACCAGCAGGCATTTTTTCTGTGTTGCCTCTGTGCAGTGTTGAGACTAAAAGCACAAAGAGCAGAGAGCAGCTCATGCAGGTACAATGAGCAGAAGTTTACCCCTACTTCTCTGCTGTGGTAGTAGGTACTTTTGTGTCTTATTCAACTGATTTTTGGTAGCAGTTCTGACAGAGAAAACGGTGGAAAAAAGCATATATTTCACTATATATGAGCTCATCTTTGTTGTATGTGTTATGCTCCTGCTCAGAGGGTCTTCTGAGAAAGTTGGCACTGGTGGTACTAAAGGCATGGCAAGTGTTACTTGGAGGACCTGCAGTTCCTGAAGAAAGCCAGAAGCCTGACAGGAGAGCTAATACATGGGTGGTTTTAGTGGAGGGGAAAGGAGCAATGAAACTGCTTGGAACACCCAAAGAGACCTTCCTGGCAGTAAGCCTACATGTCAGGTCTTCTACATCCTCTACATTACCCTTTTTCCCCTTCCTCCTTAGCTTTGAGTCTTGTGGATTTGTGGCCTGGTAGTACAGCTTCTCACCTGCTCATCGCCAACTGAGTGTGATTATCATCACTTGGGTTGGTCTGAATGGTTTAAGAAGTGGAAAGAGGGATGCTGTCAGCAGAGATACAGCACGGACAGGATCTTCAGATTAATAGAGGCTGACACAGAGATTTCTCCTGCAAGATGTCTCAGTCCTGTCACCCGTCAGCATTCTGAAGTCCTACCTTATCTCCATGCACATTACCTACCCCAACTGGCAGAGGAGCCCCAACTTGTTTAAGAGTTAGCAAACCTTGGACATGCTGCTGACTGAAGAGGCTGGACTGCTCCATGTAAGCCCCATGTAGAAAGCGGGCTGATGAAGGACAGCTCTTGCTTTCAGTATTCTACATGTGACTGATGCAGAAAAGAATGGTTTTGTTGAGACTTGACTATTTCTGAAAGTAAGGGTGTATATGCATGTGTGTGGGAAATAAAAAAAGAAACATTAGCGCGTTCTGACAGAGTCACGTCCACATTTAACATAATGACAGACACCCACTGACTTCATAGGGGTCAAGATTTCAGTATCCTGCTTGTGGGGGATCTGTCAATAATGTTATCCTTGTTATAGCAATAGCTGAACTCCTGTTAGCATAAAAAGCTACGAGGAACTGCCAGTTAGCAGCTCTGTCACTTACACTTCCTAATGTGAATGTTTGCATTCGATTGCTATCTTGGTTAGTGAAAAAGTCTTCATGCTCCTGGAACATTCCTGGAATTATCTTAGTGCTAAAAGATGATGAGGGAAAAATATTCTCATCCAGGTACCTTGCTGAGAGTGTCATTTCACATAAAGGCGACCTTACCTCTGCCACCTGTCCTGCCTTACACCCTGTATATAAGAAGCCACCTATGACTGACATGTTGCTGTCTAAACTTTCCCAGGTTTGGGTCTGTTTGAGAGAGGAGTCTGCTGGTCTCTAGTCCAATAAAGGAAAACAAGCATGGGTTGAGAAATTGCTAGCATGACCCTTGGGACAGAATGAACAAGATGGCAACAGCAGATTAACACTGATTTTGTACTCAGTGAATCAAAACTCTAAAGCTCTAAAGATCCTCTGGACAATTAACTCTGCTCGAACTATCTTTCTGAAGAAGTCTGTTTGAGCTGTTTAAACAAACCTCTAATGAGGATTGTTTGATCTGAGCACAGGTCCTCTGTTGACATGATACTCTTCAGTATTTAGATGGGTTTAGTCCTTCAGGAACACTATTTGTGTGTGGCACCACATAGACAAAAAGTCTTTGTCTCAGTTCCTACCAATAAAATTAATCCAAAAATATCTCATCCTCCAAAGGACTATGAAATAAAGCATAGTTGAAGCATTACATCCACTGTGGAAGTGTTAATTCCTTAAGCAGTAGCTCTCAGACAAACTACTGTCTGCATCCAGGATGTGTTTGGCTGAAGGTTGAGTTGTCACTTAAAACAACAAAATATCTCATGTTTCTGTTCACAGATACGTGATTCTTACACTTCCTTCTCAATCTATTTGAAATATGACAGCTTATTTCCTGGGACAATTTGCATCTGTCTTCTGTCTTTCTGGTCAACATCTTGATAAATTTCTGGCTGATGTGATGTGTTTTCAGACTCAAAAGTTGTTTTCTTTTCTGCTTATGGGGAATTTAATAACTAAACTTTTGTGGCTCTAAAGCTTGAAGAGGACTGGACCTTTCTGTTCCTCATACTAATGCAACTTCTGACACTGGTAGAATTCTTCCCATTTTACAACTTCAGAGGGTTGTCAATAAAAATGTAGTGTTTTGAGCCTGAAATAACATTTTGGAAACTTGCATTTCTTCGGAATATATATTGCTGTTTCTGTTGCAAGTGGTCTGCTCTTCCAAATTCTGGGCTTAAACCTGGAAAAATGGAAAGCTTTTTAAGAGATGCAGGGGGGTGGGGTGGGGATGTTTCTGTAGTTTTTGTGCTCTTTTATTTGACTTTGCATGCATAGCAATCCCCCGTTGTCATCCCCAGTTTTGCCAAGCATTCACTGCATGTGCTGCAGAGGCTTCTCACCCTGTATTGAAGTTTTAGATCTATGCTCTAGAGATAGGCTAAAATAAGCCTTCCCAGGCTCATAGAGAACACTTTCAATTAAAGTCCCTTCCAGTTTCTTTGAACTGGACATCTCTGGCACGCTATCTACTCTAACATCCAAGACAAGACCCAGCCACCTTGGTTCAGGAGAGCAATATAGATTTCTCATGTCCCGGAGAAGCCTCTGTGGTGTTTCTGTCTGTGTGTAATTTTGGGGTGTTTTTCTGGTTCATCCTTTGGGCTGGTTCCATAAATATAAATTTAATTGAAGGACAAAATCGCACACTGATGTTTTACCTGAAGTAGTGTTGAAAATTGGGAGCACATAGCTTTTCTTATCCAGAAGAAATCAAAAGCTGAGCTTATGGATTATCTTCAGGATGATGTGGGGAAATATGCAAAGAAGGGATTGTTTTCTAAAACTTCATAAAACTTCATAACTCACTGGAGTCTGGGATATGTAATTAAAAACTGGGAAAACATTTGATGAACAAATTATAACTGTTTCTCTCTGGAGACAGGTGAATTTACTGGTGAGAAACAAGAAGTTGTTGACAGCTTACTGATTTTAACCAAAAATATCTGCAAGACGAAGAAAAGAAGAGGTTTAATACTGGTATGACATAGAATACGTGGCAAAAATTGTCCTTGACCTGGCTAAGGTCTGATTAAATAATTCCTGGCTGATTTATTAATTAGGGAATATAATAAAAGAGAATATGATGTGACAGACCTGAAATGCAGATACCTTTTCGGAAGGATCACCTTTTTAAACATTAGTCCTTTTTGACTAGATGAAGGAACTTGGTAATATACAAGATATTGTGCAATAATTCCTAATTATAGAATATTGCTATAATTAAGTAAACATAATTTACTGTTACTGTGAGGCAAACTAATGTACTTATCTTAACCAAGTAACTACCCCTTATTTCTCAGATTATGTATGCAACACATAGTTAAGAAGTGTATGTGAAGATGAAAAGGGCTTTTAGAGCCATTTCTACAGATGATGCAGCATCTTGCCTGCGGCTAATCTTGTTTCTAACACACTGGGGTTTAGCCTGGAGTTTGTTTAAACTAATTCTTGTAAAGGTTATGTCCTTAGATAGCATTGGCTATTTTTCCAATTAGATTCTTTCAACTGATAATAAAAAAACCCCTCAAACACTAAACCAAACCAACAAACAGTAACAAAAAACTCCCAACATTTTTACCACAATATAAAGCCTGGTAATGTTGTTAGTATGATCCTAAGAATCAAGATAAAAAAAAGGAGATTTCAGGGTTATGACAGTTCCCATCAAAACTTAAACCATTTCAGCTCATCATTTTTAGGAACTAGGGCTGGCGTTGGAAGGTAAAGAAGAGAATATTGAAGGAAGGAACTGGGAAGGAGCCGTGAGAAAGTTCAGAGGCAGCACGACCAGTGGAGGAGAGGATGGAAAGATTCCCAACCTTCTCGGATAATGAGATTCTAGTACAAACTGAGTGGGAAAGATCTAAACAGTACCAAAGAAATTACACCCATCTTTTCTTTCTAAATGGAGAAGAGCCATTTATTGACTCTTAAAACAGAGTATTGGCCTGTTTCTTACAGTGTCTTGCAGCAATATGATGAAGAAAGGTCTGTGCAGAAGAAACATTTGCAAGTGCAACAATGAGGCTTTTTGGATGTCTCCGCTAAATGACAGCTAATGGAATACTGAGGACTTCTGCCTTTGCCCTGATAGAAGACAGCAGACTGCAAGCCACATTACAGGGAAGAAGGAAAAACTGCCACAAAAACGTGGAACAAGGTCCACAAAATACCGCATTCCAAAATGGAGGCTAAAACAGTGATACCTAATCTTCAGAGTGCTCTTGGTGATTAGATGAGGTTCACAAGGGAGTAAAAGGCTGCCATTAGGAAATAAACATGGGAATAATCAATCCCTTATAGCTGCCATTTAACCATAAGAAACTAAATTCTGTGTGTACTCATGAGACTTCAAGCACCAATAGATGTACAATAATATGATGTTAAAACTTTAAGTACAATACTGTACCCATTTCCAATATTTGTCATGCATTGTTCTCTGTATCGTAGTAGATTCCTCATTGTAGAACAGCTTATCAAACCTTTCAGTCGTTAAAATAATTCCCTGCTCAGTTCTTAAATGTTCTATAATGGCTACGAAGAAGAGCAAATAGAAAAAAAATCTTTACCTTCTTAAAATAACTCAGAAAGTAAGAGAAAGCTTCAAGTTCAGTATCGTGATTCATGTTCTCTGCCTTGCTTTTGCTAATCCTGTTATTGACTGGGTATAATGGGCTGTCTATATGCTTTGTCCAAATAGATTCAAGAAGCAATCTGACTCAAGATTTGGACCTCTGTTTTACCAGGAGTTCCTTTAGGATCTCACAAGTCTTACATTCTACTTAAGAAATATGGAAAATATAATTTTAAATTGTTTTGGTCACTACTGTTCTATGGCAGATGAGCATAATGATGAATTTTGTTCAGTTCATCACAATGCCTCTTTCTATATCAAGTTTTGAAACAATAGTGAAAATGTTAGAATACGTAAGTAGCTCTGGAAGCTTGTGGGCAACCACAAAGTCTGTCCTCTTCCTGGGAAGGTAGCCTCTAGTCTTCACTGAGAGTTGATTATGAGAGACATGATCCTCTGAGGATGTATCAGGTCATCTGAATCAGGTTATTGGACTGACTCTCTCTATAGAACTTATTTCTCTTTGCTGACTTTGGAAGAATTCAGGGAACTTTCTCCCCTTATGCTAACATGAGACTTGGAATTACTGCTGAAATCTTTATAACCCTTTTCTCCTAATGAGGTCCATTAGTGCAATTAAAATCTCATTAAACTAACTGTACTCCGTTAGACTACACATCTCTGAAAATATGTCTAAGAAACATGAAGGATGTTTAACACAGTCACAGGCTACTCAATATTCAAGTAAATTTCTCCTTGTAGTTCTGCTTGTATCTGGAGCAGTTAAGCTAACTGAAAGGATAGTCTCCATAAAATATCAGTAAATTATTGTGAAGTAATTGTCTTTTTCTATCAAATATATCAGTATTCTTCCTAGAAAGTTAACCCTTTAACGTGCTAAAGACACTAATCGTTTTTAAAATATTTTCATCCAGGATATAGATCCAAGTTTTGCCATCTACAGGTACAATTTACAATACAAATCCAAGTGCCCTGGCTTCTGGTATCCCACCCTGGTGCATTGAGACAAAGGCCGTTGCCTCCCTGTGAAAGAGTGCTTACTAATTCCTTTTTTAAAACTGCATTTCTCGAAGAGGTCTTCCGAAACAGAGGCATCCCAAACCCCTGCTCAGCCTTGTAAAAATCTTGGCTACTGCCTCAGGCTACAAGACAGAAATAGTAGCTTCTGCTCTCCTGTATTAGAAAGCTCTTTGACACATTCGTGTTACTGCAAAAGCTTCTCGGATCTTTGTTTCCCCAAAGAAACGACAGGCTCCAGCCTTGAGTGAGTGCCTGCTAGAAAAGGTTGGTTCTGCTTGCTGCAGGCAGTTAGACTTGGTACAGGACCCATTTCTAACACCAGGGAAGGAAGGCTCACAAAGTTTTTGGGCACTTCCAAGGCTCTTGCCAGCAATCTGCTGATTTTGGCAGGGCAAATCCAGCCAGTTCTACTGTACCCGGAGATCAACGCAACCTCTCAAGTATGCAGATCTTATTTTACACAGGTTTTTGTAGGTCAGATCATACTTCTGGGCTCTCACAAAAGCTGTGGTTCTGATTGGGAGCATACTGGGACTCCATACTGGGAATCAACCACCTCCCTGGGCAGACTGTTCCAATGCCCAATAACCCTTTCTGTGAAAAACTTCCTCAAAATGCCCAGCCTGAATCTCCCCTGGCAGAGCCTGAGGCCATTTCCTCTTGTCCTGTCCCCTGTCACTTGGGAGAAGAGCCCAGCTCCCTCCTCTCCACAACTGACACAGGGAAGCTAAAGCTGCTCTCTGGGTTGTGGGAACATACTGAGGAACAGTGCTAGTGATGACCACAACCACTGACGTGGTTGGAGACAAAAGAGCAGCAACAGTAAGGTTTCTGTCAACCTGAACTACTGCCAAAGCAGTCTTCACCTTTAATGTTCCCTTTATTCCAATAACAATAGTGGGGTTTTTTGTTTTTTAAAAAAACAAGATATTCTTTGAAAATGTGTCTTTCCTGTGAGGAAATGATGAGAATAAACTGCAGACAATGTTGGTCAGGTTGCTTGGTATGGTACCAGAAAGCACCATGAGTGAACTTAAATAAAGTAAAAAGCAATAAGGGGGAACACACTCCAGCTGGAGAGCAAGGAGGTCTGGGGAGAAATACCCTAAAAGGATGAAGGAGAAACATCAAAACAGTTGTGAATATGGAAAACTGCAGAATAACTCAAAAATTTACACAGAACATGAAGAACTAGTAAAGATACATGGCAAATGTTAATGTTTTTATTCTCTTGGTTATTTCATTGATAACAAGGTATTCCAAACGGATTAAAAAATGACATACTGGTCAAATTATGAAAGAGAAGTGACCAATAAGTAGACAGGACTTTAGGTCAAGAGATCAGGCACTCAATACTCTGGGGATCACTGAATACAAAAGAGTGTTCTTTGTGACATCTGTTTGTGAAACACTGAGAAAAACATTTGAACTGTCTCTTGTGAGTGAGTCCGGCATATCCTTGAAGTAATAATGTTCTCTCAAGGAGGCAGAAATTGGTATGCAGATCTGCCTGTTGCCTGTTGACTCTCTGGCACTGAACAAGTGAGTCTTTGTCCTTTTTGCTACTCTTCTGACCTTACAACTCATAGGTTCTTAGCTACAGAACAAATTTGGGTTTTAATTCATGAACCATTTTAAGGAAGACAGAAATCAGGATAGGCATGTCGGCTGCTCAGTGCAGAAGGCTTCAACCTGAATTTTGATTTCCCTAATGTTCTTTCCTGCAGTCATAAGATACAGATCTACCTCCAAGAGTGTGGCAGCATGATCCATGTCCTCTTGACTTCAGCAACAGTTGACTTTTAAGTATTACATATTCAGCCTACTGAAGTACAAATCCTTGTGCAATAAGTACCATGAATTTCATTCTTTAATGTTTTTTTTTAACATGTTGAAGATCTTGCCTTGTGTCCTTTTGGATTCTGCCCTCAAAGTGCAAGAGCTCTGACTGGCGTCCAGCTAGGATGTTGCCGAGGCTTTTAAAACTGTGTCTCGAATTCTTTCTCAAATATTTTTTTTTCCTGCCAGAGCTTTAAGAAAAAAAAAGTATTTTGTAAAAGGTACTCAAACATAATTGAAAAACCTCAAATGAATGAGAGGAGCACCTGGCACTGGTTTATCTATGTTTATTTAGGCTGGAGATTAGGAAGAGGTTTTTCACACTGAGGGTCATTGGGCATTGGAATAAGCTGCCCAGGGAGGTGGTTGATTCACCTTCCCTGGAGGTGTTTAAGGCACGGGTGGATGAGGTCTTGAGGGACTTGGTTTAGTGTTAGATAGGAATGGTTGGACTAGAAGATCCGCTGGGTCCCTTCCAACCTGGTTGTTCTGTGATTCTGTGATTCTGTGATCTATGCTTGTGGTGAAACACACCTCACATTTTGCTCCTTTCTCTTTGCTTTAATATATTCTAGCTTCAACTTCCAGTCCTTGGATCTTGTTGTGCTTCTCTGTTCCAGTCATGCACTAAATTGTGTCTGAGATGTCACCTCTGGTAATGCTACAATGGGTGCAAAGTGCTGTACTTCTAAAGCAGACACTACGTAATGTGTAAAACACAATGAGCAACTATTTATTAAAAGGAGATGTACGTGTGCACCTCACTGTCTGATTTGAACATCCAGATGATAAAAGCAACCATCACAATGAGGATGCTATTCGCTCCTCTGTTTCTGTTCTTCAGTAATCTGAGAATTTGAAAGGCATAAATATGCAATGAAATATTTTTTTCCCATTCTTTTTATATCACAGTGAACAATAAGAAAAGAGACTTTAGATGAAGTATTTTAATATTAGCTCTTTTTCAACTGTTGACATTTCAAAACCAACAACAAAAATAAGCTACAAAACCTGACCACAAGGCAGCTTCTAAATAATTACTAGGCATAAGCTTGTCAATGCTATATTGAAATATTATTAAAGCTAGGGGAATAAAACAAGCAAGAGCTGTTTATCAGCTTGATTATGTATTTGGAACAAGTTGGAGCAGACTGGTAAGAGATTTTCACAGCATGCCAGAAAATGTTACAGTTTTTTGGATGGATTGTCTTTAGTACTATTGCTTCAGTAGAGTTTTGCTAATCTTTCCCTTTTCCTTCTCTATGTGTCCTTGTCCTGCATATGGAAGCTGGGGGTGTTTAGCCTGGAGAAGAGGAGGCTGAGAAGAGACATCATTGCTCTCTACAACTACCTGAAGGGAGGTTGTAGAGAGGAGGGAGTTGGGCTCTTCTCCCAAGTGACAGGGGACAGGACAAGAGGGAATGGTCTCAAGCTCCACCAAGGGAGGTTTAGGCTGGACATCAGGAGGAAGTTTTTCACGCAAAGGGTCATTGGGCATTGGAACAGGCTTCCCAGGGAGGTGGTTGATTCACCTTCCCTGGAGGTATTTAAGGCACAGGTGGATGAGGTCCTGAGGGACATTGTTTAGTGTTTGATGGGAATGGTTTGACTCGATGATCTGGTGGGTCTCTTCCAACCTGGTGATTCTGTGATTCTATGATTCTATGAAGCATAATGGGGCAAGCTTGCATAAAAATAAGGGACAGTTGCATTTTGGTGGAACCTGATTCTGCAAGCTTCAAAATGCCAGCTTGCCATAAATGTTACTGCTGTTCAAAATAATTAAGTAAGTAAATAAATAAATAAACAAACTAACCTAGTCTTTTGACTGTGGGAATTCAGGCCATAAAGGATGGGGAAACAAAGAAAGCTTACCTGGAGCCAGGCAATATTTGGGGAAATGCTTCCATGGTGTTCTGAATCATTTCCTGTTGTGCAAAGAAAATCTCCTTTCTTAGGCTTAGAAATCAAAAGCACATTTAATATACCTTAATATATAAATCAAACAATCCAAAGCAGAAGTACAGGAACCAGAATTACACATAATGTGAGGTAGAAATGATGTACTTCAGTATGTCTTCTATATTTTGTTCCCATTTTGCCCAAATGAATTGTGTTAAATAATCCTTTGAGTGACAGAAATTATAACTCTGAGTTCACATACACATTTTAGTTAGTAAAGTCCTTGCTAAATACAGCACAATATATGTGCATCCGGTGACATGAATTTATAGTTTTTAATAGACGACTTAAAATGTGATGCAGTCAGCTTCAGCGCAGAGAAAAAGAACGGAGTAAGACAAACCAAGTAGTTGCAAAGTATTGCTCTCCTTCAACTGGTGCTTCCTGCGGTTTGCTTGTTCTGTGCGTACACGTGGTTTCTCTGGACAAAGAAGCTTTTTGAAAGAAGTCAGATACAGTATGGCCAAACTGAAAGGCTTTGGTGGTGTTTCTGAATGCAGCAGATCTACAGCATAGAGCAAAATCTGACCAAAGTCACATAAGTCCCTAAAAAGACTGACTCAATTTTTTAGTAACTATTTCTTTTTCCTCTGCCCTCCTTTATCTTCCTCCCCTTTCCCCTGGAAACCTGAACAGTCAAAAGAATCTGGTAATACTGCTGTAATTAAATATCTGCCTTATCTCTCCAGGATGGAATATCTGCCTTATTCCAGGATGGAATGTGTTTTCTATAAAGCACAAAGGATACCACCCTCAGAAGATGAGGGACAGTTGCTCAGGAATGGCTGTGGATAGCTGATCCTGCCTCATAAGTGATGGATAGAGGCTTTTCCTCATCTCATACGGTTTGTAAAATCAGCTTTTATGGTTTGACCATAAGGGTTTTCACCTGTTCTCTTAGCTGAGTACTAAGCCTCTCCTAATGGGAGCATTTGTTCAACTGTTCCTTCTGCAGTCTTGAGGAAGAGAAGACAGTCAATGTAGCATGGATCAAGACAGGCCATAGTTATGTGAATATATTTCTAGATCTTGCATTATGAGCACACTTGGGCAGGAAATTCTGTTTAAACATATGATTTTTTTTTATGGTGAATATGGTCAGAGATTGAAACAGGTTGCCCACTGAGGTTGTGAAATCTCCATCATTGGAGCTATTAAAAACCCAACTGGACAGACCTTTGAGCAACCTGCTCTCCCTGGTGTGCTTTAAACCGTGGGTTTCATCTAGACTATTATTTTTATATTATGATCATGATAATGATGATGATGATGATGATTTCATAGATTGGTTTTGGTTGGAAGGGACCTTAGAACTCATCCCGTTCCAAATCTCCTGCCATGGGCACGGACACCTCCCACTAGATCCATCTCTTCAAGGTCCCGTTCAACCTGGTCTTAAACTCTTCCAGTGGTGAGGCATCCACAACTTCCTTAGTCAACCAGTGCCAGTACCTCACCACACTCATCATGAACAATCTCTTCCTACAGTCTAACCTGCATTTAACCCCTTCCAATTTATATTTGCTCCCCCCTCATCCTATCACTACATGTCCTTGTTAAAAAGAACCTTTCCAGCTTTCTTGTAGGACCCCTTCAAGTACTGGAAAGCCACTGTAAGGTTTCATAGAATCATAGAATCATTGAACAACCACGTTGGAAGAGACCCACCAGATCACAGAGTCCAACCATTCCTATCAAACACTAAATAATGTCCCTCAGGACCTCTGCTCCAGACCTCTGATCATCTTCGTGGCCTCCTCTGGACCTGTTCCAAGAGTTCCACATACTCCTATGTTGGGGATTCCAGAACTGGACACAGTACTCCAGGTGAGGTCTCACAAGAGCAGGGCAATATCACATCCCTTGACCTGCTGACAACACTTCTTTTGAGGCAGCTTCAAACAGTTGACCTTCTGGGCTGCAAAAGCACATTACTGCCTCAGATCAACCCTAGCTGTTCTGTAATTCTGTGGTCAGAAATTTTCCCACATGTGAAATGGCTAGTTTGCTCTGTGTTTGGACTCAATGATCCTGGAGGTCTTTTCCAACCTAGTGATTCTGTGTGGTTGTTTACCAGGCTGATACCCTGTGGGTGAAAAAAGGTGCAGCAGAGAGAGCCTAACAGGCCATGCACGACTCACCTCCAAAATTATGTATAATAAGTATCTTTTTTCTGCTAGACAGCTCTGTGTCTGTCCTTTAACTAGTGCTCTTGAATCCTATGTCCCACTTCCAAGTACCCCTACATGTTCTGGCCTCTATAGAGTCCTGATCCAAAGCAAACCGAAGTCCCTGTGTAGTTCCCACTGACTTTGGCAGACAGGGCTGATGGGGCCTCAATTTCTTATCTAGCTTTGTTCTCTGCTGGTGGTAAATCTGGATCACAAAGAGGAGGCGTTTTCCTGACTAATGACTGTCTCATGCTGCTACCTATGCTATTCTAGGACAGGATCTGATGTAAACTGCTGTTCTTGGTCTCTCTAAAGGAAGAACACGAAACTCCTCAGTTTTGAGACAGCTGGTGGTACTGCTTGGTATACACACACTAATCAACCTCCAAAATGATTTGTCTGCAGAAACAACTGCTATGCTGTCACTCAATGCATCCCCCCCTCTCCCACCGCATATGCACACACACTCTCCCCTGCCAGTCCACTGTCTCTATCTGGAAGCTATTTTTGCAAAGCTGCCTTCTGTTTTGTCTCCTGTTTTCCTGCTTTTGCTCGTGTGCATCTCTCACCAATGCCATCTTTCCCTTTCCTAGCCAAGGAGATGTTCTCTCACTTGAACCTGCTTTTCTCTTTGTTTCGCTTAACCATCTTTACCATCACAGGCAGTGCCGGAGCTCTATGCCTTTTTGTCTCAAGGGACAGACTTCCAGTTTACACTACTGCAAGGTTGTTTCTTTTAACATATAACTGTATGCTATAAGCCTTTCCTTTCCAACAGAGATTTATTTTGCAGCAGCCTTCATCTTACAGACACCTGCAAACTCTTCATTGTCTTGTCAGCTCTTCCTGCTCAGTCTCTGTGCTGTCAGGGATTCTGGCTCTGTTTACTTCCTGCAGCTTTTCTTTCCTTCTTGCATAAAGGTACAGACAGATATACATCTGAAGCCTCTATTGTCAGCAAAAATGGACTTTCAATATGGCCAGAAGTATATGTAACTTCCTTGTGGTCTCATACAAAAAATAAATTTAAACAAAGCCCTTTTATTTGTCTGCACCAACAGTAAGTGCAAAAGGCTCTACTATTGTGTCTTCTGTAGCTTTATAAATACACAAGTCCTTTCCTTGTGCTGTTTTCTCATTGCAGGTGAATGAATGCTGTCCAGGGATATTTAGTGCCCCTGTCCCCTCAGCAGCCATGACATTAATAAGAAAAGAAAGAAGAAAACGGTTTTGATGTAAAATGACCATTTGCTTCAAAAGAGCACTGACTGAATAATAGATCAAGCTTCACTCTGGTGCAGAGTTCTTAATGACAGATGCGCCTTTGCCCACAAATTTCTGCTCAGCATTAACCTGAGAGACTGAAACGTATTGAGTATTCTCTCTAATTTAATAATAACTGTTTAATTCTCCTACGGCCTCTTCTGATCCTTTTGGTAGCACTTATTGGCCTCTAAAAATAGGAAGGTGAAGTTTAAATTGAGCCTCAGTTCTCTAAGGTTTTGATCAGCAGACTAGGTTGGTTTCTTTGGCATAGACTAATAAGCATTGGTGTTCAGATTCCTGGCTACATTGGAAAAGGAATGTGCCCCTTAATCCTTGCAGGAATACCAGCACTTTTTGGTGGCAGAGCTGATCCTTGTTTAGGGGCAGGGTTGATTCACACTGAAGTTTTAACACCTAGACTGTCTCATGATTTCTGGGGAACAAGCCAGGGGTTTAAAATAGACAATTTGGGAACATGCATCTTTGACCCCAGTCTCATGTCATCGCAGGTGAAGTACTTTTCTCCAGTCACTCTCTCAGTTCAGAATTGCAGCTCCTCCTGTCACTCCACACAGAGCTACTATAGCTTTTCATCACAGTTCCTGACTGAGGGAAAATGCCTCCTTTCACCCTCCACACAAGACTTGATGAAATTCTTGTGCCTTCATTGCATCACAACATCCTCTTCTGCTTGACACTGAGGGTTCTTCTGCTCCAGCTCATCCCCCAGCAGAACCAGTGAAAGGCAGTTGACCATCTCAGTCTGCATATTGATACTGGTGGTTGCCCCAAAATAAAATTGTACTTCTGTGGGCTAATTTCATGCTAAACTTCGCAATGGCTTTTCTGAAAGTGAAAACCAAAATCACTTGTAAATTCTACAGTGTTGACTTCCTACAAGTTAGTCTTGAATTTATCAATATTCAGAACAAAGTCATTGGGGACATATTTCTTTGTCTCCAATAGGAGGGAAAGGATAATTTCAGTTTTTAATCTGATTAATTGAATAATCTCCCCTTCTTCTTAGAGAAAAAAATCACCCAGACCACTCATATTTTGCATTTTTTAGGTGGTAATCTTCTGCATATGGTGACATCCTTCTTTTGAAAACTAAGGTCTGTTTAGTTCTGTGTCCAGATTATCTCTAGGGAAACTTTGTCATTTCCATGAGAAGTAATAAAATCAGGACATAACTATTGGCATAAACAATTAGATCATTGTTGCTTTAGTCTAAATTCAAATTACTTGCTGATAATTTGAGCAATAAACTGGCTTTGATAAATTTCCTTCCCAACATTCTTTTATCATCATAATTATTTGCTCCTCTGATTTGAATCTGCAAATTCTCTCACAGTTATATTTACATATGCAATAAAAACTGGGTACATGATCTATTGTCTTGCCAACAATAACATAAATAAAACAGCTTGTGAAAGATTATTCCTGACTTCTCGGCAGAGCTGCAATAATTAAATAAATAAATACTTAGATGATAACTACTGAGAAGGGATAAGTACGTAAGAACTTTGAGATGCCACACTTAGCATATACACTGCTATAGAAGATCTGTCTGAAGGCTAGTTCTAAAGCCATATTCACATTAAAAATGGAATTGCAGCAGATTTTTCATTTTGAAACGTGCTTATAAAATATTCCTCTGTAAAAGGAACACAGACTTTGAGTTTGAGCATTTGTAGTTTTCCCAATAAACCTGTCTAAAAGACACAGTGGATGAAGGTACATCAATCACATTTTATGCTTATAATAGCAACATGGAAAAGAAGCAATGTACCGAATAAGTGATGAAATTGATGGCTCCATTTTTTTATAGGTTATAAAGAGTAAAGGCTTGTGAAATGTATATAATTTTAGTATTAGTGGCAAGTTACTCATATACTTTGGATACAAATATTACAAAATCAGATGTAGAATTATTGGCATGCATTATTATTTCTACTAATGTGTAAAAAATGCTGACTGAGGACCACCGATCACATGCAGAACAGAAATCCACACAGAGGCGTATTTCAGCAAGTATGTCTCAGAGCTCGTTCTTGTGGTTTCTACAACCTTTTAAACTGATTTTCTACATTTACTGATAAAGCAGACTTCTTGGTTAAAAACATTTTTAAAGAAAGCAGTAAAGTATCTGAAAGTCTCATGTGAACATAATTAGGTAAAATTTAGCAGAAGCAATCTGACTTGCTTTTCATTTTGTGGTTGACCCATGAACCTCCACATCACCTTCTAGATTTGGTGACAAATCAGTACCAAAAAATACATAATTCATAAGCAGCCTTCACCCTAACAGAAGTTGAGAAAGACTGTTGCAGAAGTGTAAATGCAAAACCAAAAAAATATATATAAAAATACCATGGTGGAAGTGATCTATGAAAAGGAAACAGGTCAACAATGTCAAATTACCGAGTTCTGAATCACCCTCCCAGCTGTAGTACTTGCAGTAGGGAACAATCAGCAACATGGAATCAGGACAATAACTATGGATTTCCTTCCTCTTTTCACAGAATCACAGAACAACCAGGTTGGAAGTGACCTACCAGATCATCAAGTCCTCACACTGGTCTAAAATACAAACTATCCAAAGTATTGATAAGACAGGTCATATCTTAATATCTCTCCTAAGTTTGTCCAACCTCTCTCCAGTCTCCTAAAACCTAATGCTCTTGAGGTGGTCCCCACTGTTTCCATTGTTTCACATTCTCCATTTTCTTTAATCCAGCAAAGTCAGGCTTGATTCTTGCAGCAGTGAAAAAGTGTGATTACCCTGCACAACTCTCTTAAAATAGGTAGAGCATCTCCTCACTGAGTTAGCAATCTAGGTATTGCATCCTGGTGGGCAGCATGTTCCTGAGGATGTTGTGGATCAAAGAAGGTGGTAAAAACGTGACAATAAAAATCTTCCTGTAAGACTCCAGATGTTGTCTCAAAAAGACTTTATAATTTGTGTTACCTACCCTGAGTAACCAACAGGCTGTCAACAACAACAACAACAGGCTATACATCCAGGTACAACCCCATCTCATGTCACCTTCACAACTGGCAGGATCTTATTGTCTGCTGAGGTCATGCACTTGTGTTGATGGGAGTCCTGCCTGGACAAGGAGACCCAGTTGAGGTGTACAACTTGTTAGTGCCAATGTAATAATTTACTACAATCTTTTCACTGCTCCCAGCCTACAGCTGCCTTTTGACCCAATGTCTCAAAGAGCGAGGGTCTTATAAGACCTTATAACTTATAAGGGTTTGTGTGTGAGAACCCTGCCATGTCTACATTTCAAAGTCAGTGAGTGACTGTTGGGTACTTGAAATATTTGTTGGGTGGGTATTTTTCTGTGTTCTCCTGCACTGTATACGTCGCTCTCTCAGGATAAGAAGCCTTACTCTGAAATAAGTTATGGGGTTTTTGTTATGCTGAAGCAACATTACAAAAGATAAAGATCCCCAAAGATCGGTTTGTCTTTAAGGAATCAATGCAGACTTATTATACTTACACAGAGAAGTGAGCAAAAGAAGGATAGAACTTTTGAAGGTAGGAAAACCTAAAGGTGCCTATCAGGTGTATCAATTCAACGTAGAGGTGCAGCTAGAAATACAACATGTTTTCATAAGTCTATATTTACATGAAGATTGCTATACTTTAATGTCATCTTCCAACCTGAAATACTTAAAAAAACTACTTTAGATTTCTTGTAAATCAGTGCTAAGAAAAGCACTGAAGTATGTTTTGCCTGCCTCCTTGTACAGTACTGAAAGAATCAGCATTGTGTAAAAGTAATATGCATGGAATGCAGCAATCCTTTGGGGAATAATTTGTCTTCCCATACCTTGCCCATACCCTTCAGATATATTTTCCTAGGTGTGATTGCTTTGCAAATAAAGATATTTCCTTAAATGCTTAAATGTTCCTGGTGGGTGTGTGGTTCTTTCAGCTTTTGGTCTGAAAGACAGTTACAGCACAGAAGTTAGCTACTGGAATAAGTCCTTCAGGACTTTACCTGCACTGGTAAATGTGGAAAAAGGTTATAGAATATGGGATCTTCCCTTGGTTTAATGAGCTTTATTATTCAAGGTCCTCAGTATCCATCCTGCACAAATGATATTCAGATTTCTCTGTAAGGATGCCCAACTCCACCAGCATATTTGGGCATTTCCTTTTTCTTGGTGAGATCCACTTTGCAAAAACAAATTAAATGCACTTGCAAATATAAAATGTGAGCTCTGGAAGTGGACAAAGGGAGTCAGTAACAGCTCACATGAAAAATGCCTTCACTCCAAAAAGCCATTTAAATGTTCCCTGACAGACACTGGAAAGGCATCACTATGTTAATTTAGCAGAGATGGGATAATTGTTACCAAAATGCTAAATCAAAGGTCGTGATAAACTGGAAAAGTGGCCTCCTCAGCAATGCACAACACCTTTTAGGACCTCTCCTGCTTTGAATGTGGTTATAGGTTTTCAATAACATGGCTTAGTTTCTCCACAAATCAATAGGGGAAATCCACTTAAGATTTTACCTAGTGAATAGGGTTGAACTGAAGCAGTGTGGCACATAGACACCAAGGAGTCAGGGCAGCAGAGACAGGGGGTTTTAGTATGAAAAGAGAGGGTCTTTGTAACCCGAAGAGAAGTAGCTCTTTGTTAAACTGAAATACCACAGCAGACTACTCTTACGGTTTCCAGTCACTAGCAAAATTATTAAAACAATGCATAGGTAATTTGGTTTGTATGTACACACTGTGTTTTTGTTGTGTATCTCCTGAATTACATTAAAGATTAATTGAGCTGCATTAGCCTCTACAGGAAGTCATCTGACTTGGTGCACTCTAAAGCCAATATAAATCTATAAACCTATTTAAGCATCCCATTTGGGAAGGTATTTCATTAAATATAGCAGCTTGGTGTTCATTAAAATTAAAGACAGAAAATAATATTAGGTAATGCAGCACTTTCCCCTTGGCAGTGTAGGACTGGCATCTCCTTGATGAAAGTTTGACCCTCTATGTTGTTTCAAGAAGCTGTACATTGATTTTTTTGTTATTGGGATATTTTCTCTGGTTGCTCTCCAGGCTTGTACATGGTCATTGCCCAGTCTTTCCCCACTCAGATATTTCTGGGAGCATGGAATATCTACATAGAAGATTTTTAAACCTATTCATCTTCCATCTAGCATATAACGACAGTCAATGTAGGACATTGAACTGACTAATGTAATTCCTCATTCTAAGCCCAAGAAAGGAGATGCAGTTGTTAAGGTACAAATAAATCTTCCTTATGTGGTGGGCATCACTGTGAATGTTTGAGTCTGAAACAGAAACAATGATAAAACTAATTTTTTAATACTATATATTGATTTCAAGCTACAGAAGTCTTTCCAGTGTTGTGCTTATTAACTTGTTAGATGGATAACTGCAAGTTTTTTTCAACCCAGTACAAGTCTGACCAACCTCAAGTTCTGGAATTGGTCTGATTTCTCTTGAAAAGGAGAAACCAGAAAACAATAGCAGCTTTTAAAAAGTTGAATGTGAAAGAGAGTGTTTATAAAGCTGTTGTCCCAGGACTAGAACAGTTACACATCCAGAAAGGCAATATTTAAATACTAACATATATAGACTCTTTACAGAACATCAGGATTAACATAATGGACCAAACAGATTCTGGGTGTTAAGCTGGCTGAAGTCACTGTTGTACCAGAGATGCTGCTGATGTATGACATGAAAGAAAAAGTGCTCTGTTTTATTTCTTTGTGGAGTGGTGTTGCCATGCAATTGGTAAAACAGTAAGGAAAAAGATATGAAAGCATAATTCACTTTGTAAACAATAAAAATCTTTACAAGTTTGGAAGAAACTGCAGTAATAATGCATAACATCAGAAAGGAGAAGCTGTACAGAACATCAATAGAGCATTATTCAAGCTTTTTTTTAAGCGCGCCAGAAGACTGATGACTCTATGCTGCTGCAGAATTGAGTTGCCATCACTGGTATCAGTCATTTCCCCACCGTGGTACTAGGTATCAAAAACCTCAGTAAAGTTAGAGGCATGCATACATGTACACAGTCACACTGCAGATTTCTTTCACTAATGTAATTCATTCACATCAAAACTAATTTCACGATGTGCAGGTAGGGAAATTTTCTTCACATTAATACAACTTCATACAGTTAGCTTTTTACAGAAAGCTTAGTGTTGGTTGTGCTATTTTTTCAGGATTGCCAATAAACCTCTAAGTTGCAGTGGGTTTTGTCTATGAATTAGTACAAGAAGCACTGATTTCTTAAGAAGAGCAGAAAATTCCATACTGATTTTCCCTACAACTGAACAAGTTTGAGAGACAAAAGTAGTCACATCTAGTGTTTCCCAAACATAGCAATAATGATTTCTTGTTTATGACTGTTCCAAATGGTATTGACACCCTGGCTGGGCAGTTCCAACTCAGCATCTACCTGGGGGTCCTGCAGCAGTTTTCTGTGCACCAATCTTTGTCTGACTGAATTGATGTTACCCTTTCAAAATCAATGGAATGCAGATATTGATATTTTACATTGTCTGATAAGCTGTACTAATGCAGAAATACTTCCTTTTCTACCAGCTGTACTAGTTTCAGCACTGTTTTCATCATTCCAGCACTGTTTTAAATCAGGAACAGTACATTAATAAAGGGTGGCAGAATCTGCTCTCCTGTTATCTTTATAAAAAGGATCCAATCTCTTCTTGGAAACTCACAAAACTGGGAGTCCAGATGTACTCAACACTCCTGGGTACCTCCTGGGAGATTGCTCAAGCAACATCATTCATGTGTTTCATTCATGTAGATGTGGGAAGAACACATGCGGATAAGTGAAACTGGTTGCACAGAAATTTTTCTTTTGCTTGTGTTTGTGCTTAGCTGCATTTCACTATGAAGTTTTTTTTTCTTCAGCGAATTCAGGGATGAAAATGCTAACACTGCTGTAAAGTAAATGTGGCATGCAGAAAGTGCTGTTTTATTTTAAATAAAGCATTTGCTGTCTGTATTTTTCACTGCTAAATCCTTTGGATAACTTAGAAAAAAATCTTTTCAGGAAAATATATTAGACTTTCTAGCAGCCAAGAGAATGAAATTTTTTTCAGTTAACATTTTAGCCCTTCTGCCAGCCTCTCTCATCTGCATCCTCATTTGCTGAGGGAAAAAAAAACCCAAAACAGCCAAAAGCCACTTCTAATCCTCCTGCTATGCCTCTGTATTGCTGCCAAATGTAGTGCACCACAGCTTATCAAATCCATCATCCCTATGACCAAAGCAAACATGATCACAGCAAGTACTCTGACTGCATGCATTGCCTCACCTGAGCAGACTCATGCTGCCACTCTCTCTTCTTTCACTCCATTCCTCCACTGGTTTGCTCCAGTGGGATGGGATGCTGGACCTTGTTGAGGTGTCCGCATGTGCTCTCCTGTCATTATCAGCAGAGATTTTGCCTTCTCTGCAACAGAAAGGAGAACTGCAAACAGGATTGTAAAACCTTAGGTGTGCAATGGCCTTTGAAGTCTGTTGTAAGCAATGGGACCTCTGCTACTAAGCCTCTAATTAAAGACCTGAAATTAAATTCTAACAAGTTGCTATGAAGACTTATGATTCCTTGAAGTCAATGGCTCAAATCTTGCTGATTGCAGTGGACCTAGACTTTGCCCTAAGGTGTTTCAGCTTTATTCACATCCTCACAAATACTAAAGATGCCACAGCGTCTGTTCATTTGATGAACTTCCCTATAAGTTCACTGAGACATTAATACAGTGGGGTTTGGACATCTACAGTGAATGCAAATGTTTGGGTTTTAATGGGGTTTTTTCACTTTTAGCTTTTATTTCAACAGTAGCAATTCAAATTTTATTTTCTGTGCAAGTCTGGTAATGTAAAGAGTTTGTTTAGTTCACAGGTGAACTCATCCATGACAAATTACATGGAAACTATGGAAACATTGTGCAATGGAGTACAAGGTCAAGCTGTTTCATGCTGAAAAATTAATCATTCCTCTGCTCTTTTGCATAGGGTTTCTGGGGAAGTATGGAAAAGAGATTCAGATTAGCAGGACATGGGAAATCTAAATAGTGAAATTGTTTAGAGTTAGTTGAAATTATAATTGATAACAAATTACTTGACAACTTCTATATTTTCCTTTTAAATTTGTTCTCTTTAATGCAAGAAGAAGTGCTCATTTCTGCAAGCTTCAACTGAATTATTTATCATAGGATCATAGAATAACCACATTGGAAGAGACCCATCAGATCATCGAGTCCAACAATTCCTATCAAACACTAAACCCGTCCTTTAGACACCTCCAAGGAAAGTGAATCAACCACCTCCCTGGGCAGCCTCTGCCAGTGCCCAAAGACCCTATCTGTGAAAATTTTTTTCCTAATGTCCAGCCTATATCTCCCCTGGTGGAGCTTGAGGCCATTCCCTCTTGTCCTGTCCCCTGCCGCTTGGGAGAGGAGCCTAGCTCCCTCCTCCCTACAACCTCCCTTCAGGTAGCTGTAGAGAGCAATGAGGTCTCCTCTCAGCCTCCTCTTCTCCAGGATAAACACCCCCAGGTCTCTCAGCCATTCCTCAGAAGACCTGTTCTCCAACCCCTTCACCAGCTTAGTTGCTCTTCTCTGGACTCTCTCTCTTATTAGATTCCATGATTTCCCCTCTCAGTGTTTCCAGATTCTGATAAAAGTAGAAGCAGGTTTATTCTTCTAATACGGTGATAATCCAAGTGTTTGTTATTGAATTTACTGCGTATGAAAACAAAAAAATTTGGACTCATATCATATGAAGATTACTACTGTGAAGAAGAAGAAATGTCACATATCAACCACCTGTATCATTCTTGCTTAGTCTTTCTCTTGAGTTGAGAGTGGTACATTCAGATCAATTTAAAAGAAAGTACCTTGAGTTCCTAATGAGGAGGTATTGTATGGATTTCAGAAATAGGAGAAATGAGATGCCATATGTGCAAACTTGTCACCTTTAGTCTGACTTTACTTAATGCAAATACTTATCATAGTTAATGCCACAGAGTAGGATGTACTGAGTAGTTTGACCTCAATAGAATTTCAGCATATACTTAAATGTCAGGCTTATTTCAAGTTCACAAATAAAGTTAGTTTTTAACATTTTGATGAAACAACACATTCGCAACTACAGTTTATCAGAGAGGTGATTGTTTATAATGACTTTCTGCAGAGAGGCAGAAAGGCCCATCTTGCAGGAGACAGCTCTCCAGGTCTGTATCCTGCTTATGCCAGAGATCTCTGATGTGTGAGGAGCTTGGTTGTGAACCAGACAGACTCTGAACCTTGCCCTTTACGCATCTTTCCCATCTATTTATACTGAGGATGATAAATAAGCAAACCTGTATTTCCATTCAGAATATTTCCTGGGAGTTCTGTTTTTATCTGTGCTCTTTATCCAGGAAGATGAGTGACAAACCTTCCAAAACAAATCCAGTCTTGGTCCTGGGCTCATCTCACAACTCTACTAACCTGACCAAGAGTTGTCATTTTTGATAGAACTGGGTATCCACTATGTTTTTTAGTTCTCTTCACACTAATTACTCAGTTTCATATTAGAACACTAGTATTCAGTTGAATGTTTTGAACAGCCACAGAAAATGGCACTTTCCTTCTCTGAAATTTCTCTGAAATTGGTTTCCTCTTCACCCTGAACTTGTTCTTGCAAAGTCTGCTTCCTTTAAGCTTACATTATGGCTGATATTCTGAGTAATGCCTGGCTCGAGGCTTTTGCTTAGCATTTATCTAGGCTGGTGGGAACTAGGAATGTAAGCCAGAAAACTTGCAAAGATCTGGCTTCTACTAGCCTTTCCATTTAGGATTATAGACATCGACACACATGATGCTTTTCACTCCAAAGCTGCTTGTACTGGGATGAAAGATGCATACAGGGAAAAGATAAGCTAAGCCTGGGGAGGAATCTCTGGTTGCCCTTCAGATTCCTAGATTAAACCCTTTGGCGTGTATACCTAGAAGGAACATGAGTCATCCACTCATGTAGCTGAAATTCACTTCCCTACAATACTCCCATAGCTTTATGAGGTAAGACAAATGTTAGCTTCTTGACTGTAAGTTAACCTACCTCTTGTTCAATTAAAGAAAGCGCATAATGAATGTTACTAATAACTTCCCTATATGTGGATTACAAATGGGTCCACACTTACCCTGCTCTCAAACTTAAACCAAAAGTTTCTGAAAAGCAGTACAAGCTTGTTCTCCTTCTGCCACCTCCTTTACCTCCATCTCAACAACCTCCTTCTTCAGGCAGATGGTTCCCACTCCCTCTTAGCTCCCCTCGACACCCTGACAACACCATGTCCAACCACCCTTGTCATCTGTCTCTTGTCTTTAACCTAGTTCCCTCAGATATGACAGACTACCGTCTCCTCTTTTTCTTTAAAAAGAAGCACTGCACCAGCATGCCAGTACCTAGAAAACTTGGTCAAAAAAAATGCAGGCAGGGATCAGAGAGGGGGTGGAAGACTTCCCTTTGGAAAATCTTTTACTTTTCAGCCAATATAACTAGAAACTATCCATTTTTAGTCTATTTATTTCTTCCCGTCCAAAAAAAATCAAATGCATCCTCACTTCTTCCTCCTGTTCTGGTTAGAAATGCTGCTAAAGAACAACACGGGGGCTACAGTTCAATACCTTGTGCCTCAATTCTCCCCTGAGGCATTCTGAATCCTTTCCTCCTCCCAAGGACCCACTGAGCCTCTTGAATCCCATCACCTTGCTTCCCATAGGAAATCCAGCCCAGAGAGATGGAGAAACCATGTGGCATTTCAACATCAGGCAAGTCAAATGTCATTTTTTATGGCTGATATCTGAGAACTTTTCAGAATCCAAGTGATTTGGTTTTCCATTTTCTCTAGCAGAGTGACATAATTTAAGAAAAGCAGAATCCTTTTTATGAAGAAAAACGCAAACCCCAAACCCAAACTATTGAGAAATCCTCATTCCTTCAGTTTCTACTGAAAATGTTTTGATCAGCTTCAGTAATAGGGGGTCTGCTGCAATGTGTAAGGTAGTGATGAAATAAGACTTTTCCTCAGACATCTCTCTAAGATCTGCTGGCTCTGTAAGGTTTTCATCTTTGGTACTACTGAAGTCCTCTGATCATAGTACTGTGGACAAGTTTTCTTTGCCTATTAAAGAATGTTGTGCTCTCATCTCTCAGCATTAGGCTTGCACATAAATCTTTGTAAATTGGCCCCAGGAGAGTCAGGAGAATTTTTAATCAGGATCATAAGATATCTTCAATAAAGTATCTTCATATAAGATTTCACATTTGAAGTTAAACACATGCCTTTCCAGTTCAGGGAACAAAACCTGACTGCTTCTGCCCTTAAACCCATATTTATAAACCAGAGTTAATTCAGTGCCTCCCATAGGCACACTGGCCTTCCAGTGATCTGATTGATAGGCAACACCTTGTCCTCTCTCTCCATCAATTCCTTGTCCGTTCAATATATTTTACATTCCTCAGTCTTACAGTGATGTGGTTTCTCAGTTGTGTTTGGCTTAGTGATACTGGAGAAGGTAAGCTTAAGAAATGCTTCTGATATTCCTTGTTTATTAAATATCTTGATATGGAAGCTCTGTCAATGGACTGTCCTAGTACTGCATTGGATTGCTAAAGAAACATTTCTAGAAACTCTATGGTTAGGGAAGCAAACACACGTAAGTGAGTATAAGAAACCAAGGAAAAGTTTGCCATAATTTGTCACCTTTTCATGTAGATATATTTTATCATGTGAATAGAAACATATCTGTACCTTGAAAGCATGATAATAGATGTGAAAAGATGAATTCATGTTGCATTCCTCAGTGCATCTGTGGGGACAGCTATTTTTAGAGTTCTAATTTTGTTTTGGTTTTGCCTCATACAGAGAGAGTTGTCAATGAGAAATGTGAGTTTAACTTCTGATGTGAATCTGTGCTCATATTTGAAAACCTCACTAACTCAATTCTTCAGCCTAAGAGGGTCATTAGAAGTGGTCCCTGGCAAACTGAGTGAATTGCTTTCTTCTGAGACATTGAGCTGTTATCACAGACTGTGTATGACTGGAAATCACATCATAAAGAACCCAGAAGAGCATTCTATGACTATCAAAAACAGCTTGGTGTCTTGGCTGACAGCTGATATTCTGAATATTAGTGAGCCTTCTACTTTTAAGCAATTTTGGTAAAAAATCCCCTCCTGTATTTCATTTGATGTTAAATCTGACAGGTAAATTCATGAAAGTGAGAGGTGAGTAAGGGAGACAGTACTGAAACAACAATCAACCAGGCTGGGTTCCCACTTCCTTTAGCATTACTGAAGTTTTCATGGAGAGAGCTCTACTAGACATCTTGGTATTTTTGCTTTTGTCCAATTCATCTAGGAAGGCATTTTAATATGCTTCTGACTTTCAGTGGTTTTTACCACTAATTATGCATTTCCACTTGTTTCAGGCTGGACAATGGAAATTTCATTGATCTATTTCTAGCCACTTTTTGTTATAGTGTCACAGCCTAGCAATAGCAGTGGGAACTGAGAAGAAATTTTAATGTATTGAACTTGATAAACCTTACCAAACACAACTGCTTGTATTTTTTATTTAAATTGCCTGAAGTAGCACTAATCTACCCTCCTTAGCTTTAACACAAAAACCCCTCACGCTCTTAATGTAGATGTAGAATGCAGAAGGAAATGAAGAATAATAAATTAAGACCTGTGGTTAGGGTCATCATCTTTCCTAAAACTCTTTTTGGAAAACTTAAGTGCATAATGTTATTAAAAAGCAGATGAGTAAGTAAAGACTGACTTTCAGCTGCAGGTTCTTCTGGGATGCAGTCTAACCAGCTTTGTTTAGAAAGCTTCAGGTCATATGATGTAATTTTAATGGCATTTAAATTTAGCATTCATATTGGAGAACAAAGAAAGAGTTGCCCCCTGTGCAGCAAGACTTCTTGTTTGCACACGAGGTTGAAGGCTTATGGCACTGTGGATAGTATCCAGATAGACAGTCATTTCTACAAGTTCTTGCTTACCTCCATCCTTAAATAAATATTTTGCCAATTAGTACATCTTCCTTATCTTAGGGAGTTAGATTAGCATTAAAGGGCAAAAAACCAGTCAGTTTGTGCTTGTTAGGCATCAACCCTGCTGACTACCTGAACATGATAAACAGAAAGAGGGCAGACACTCACACTCATCCTTAAGAAGACTGCGAGTACTACTGAACGCATGCAGACAAAATATCCATTATTTTTCCACTGAGGAACAAGGAGGCTATTCTGGAAATTAGGATTTGGATAGTCAATGTAGCTCATGCTTCCTTTCAACCCCATACAAAGACACACTCAGCAGCTCTCAGAGTAACTGGTCAACACCCTACTATGTATCCAGTGTCCCTGAGGACCTTATTTCAGGAGGAAGTTCTATCTGGTTTTCTCTGCAGCTAGCATGTTCCCAGTGCCTGAATGTTGTCCTTCTGACCAGATTTAAGTTGTTTGCCTAGCATCGAGTACATGTAGGTGTTTTGGTTCTGCCTCTATTCAGAGAAGAGGCACAGGATTTTGGTGAAGCACTGAAATGGTCTGAAAACACAATTTTGTAATCTGATAGAAGCCTACATTGCTACAAAAAACTGGGGTCTTACCTTCCAGAGTCCTTTCCCCCTCTCATTGGTTTCTCAGCCCAGTTCAACATGCATCTGCCCAGAGGACTGGGCAACCACTGCGGGGAATGAAAAAGGAACAGGCAGCTGGTGTGTGGGAGCAGGGAGTCCAAAGAGGTGGCTGTGGAGTCACACAAAAGATGCGAGGGCAGGTGTGACCATTGGGTGTCACAGGCTAGGTGCTGTTAGTTAGAAAGTGAGAAGATGTGGCATTAGCGAGGCCATTGCTGGAATAACGTATTCCATTCTGGTGGCTGTCCTGGAAAAAAAGACAGGGGAAAACTTGGAAAAGAAGCTTCAGAAACTGCTTCAGATCTGGGACTGTGCCCTGGAAAGACCATGAAGGTGCCTTTAGTGTACCTGCTCTGTAGATGAGATGGGAGAATGGTCTTCATATTAGCAAGGACAGAATGTGATCAAAGAAATAGAACAGGTAATTCAGACAAAGCTCTGGTGAAGTGTGATTTTGATGGTAAGAATAATTCACAACAGAAACTGCTTATAATGGGATCATCGCTATCCTCAACTTGACTAAAAAGCCTTCTAAAATGTTGAGAAAACTTCAAAGAAACTGTGGGTTTGATGCTAGATGGGGGTGGGAGTCTTTGGTCTACAAGCTGTAAGATGGTTTAAGGTTCTAAACAATACTGTCCACTTCTTTAGAGGGAAGACTTGTTGGTTACAGTATTTTCTCTTTACATACTTGGGTTATTTCTCTGTGTCTTGGAATGAACAAAATGCTAATCTTAATATTACGCTGTTATTCATTTAAAATTGCAACATTTGAGATGAATATTTTCCTCTTGGAAACTTATTTGTTTTCTCTGGCTTTATGGCCTGGAGGTTTTCTCTCTCTTTTTTATTTATCATCTCATATTGCTGTGGTTTGAAGATATAGAGTAATGACGCAGGCTGCTGTTGAGTTTTGGTTCTTTGACTGGTTTCTATTTTTAGAGTGTTCTTAGTTGTGCTGAAAACAGGCAGCAGCAACTGTGTTGGCCCCAATATAAAGCACAAGTTTTTTCAGAAGGTACAATACAAATAACAGCTTGCTCTATATTTAGACTGTGCAGAACAGGATCCTTTTAAGGGACATACTCTAACTTTATAAGTAATAAGTCTTGCTATGTCTGCCCAGGTCCCCTCTGGACAACGAAACCAGAATGAATAACCTTGGCTCAATGTCCTCACCAAAGTAGAGCACTGTGAGCAGCTGCGTTAGCTTACCCTGCATAAAATGGTAAACTTTATTTCTTCTGCTGTCTGACTGGCCATGAAATACTTAGCAGGCACTGAAGCGTATATGTACTGCTTTGCAGGTGGGTGCCCTAACCAGCCCAGAGGATCAGTCTACCTGTCTCTTCTACCCAAACCTTGATTAAAAAGTGGAACATCTCCTCCAGTAGGGGAAAAGTCTGGCACCTCGATCCTCAGAGCAATTAGAGAAGACAGAAGAGCCAGAATTAACTCCTTAGTGCAAGCTAGCAGAGCTGCGCCTGTCCCTCAGCTAGACAGAGTCCAGCTGAGCATCCTTCGTGTAATTAGTCATGGTCTCTTTTCTTTGCTGAAGTAAAAAACACTGAGTCCTAATTTTCTTCCAAGGTAGGATGGAAACACTTGTGAGTTCCCCAAATTTCAATGGGTCAGAATAAATAAAATTTAAAAAATCCCTGCTCATTACCTGATAACGTTTTTTTTTATTATTATTATTACTGTTTGTGTATTAGGGGAATGTGGAATTCCCACTTCTAGATTTTCATGTGGCCACCTTCTGTCTAGTTCAAACTCCCTATAGTAGAAAACTCCACCTGGGATAAATAAAATTAAGTAATTTTGCTGATACTTTCCTGTAGAAGCAGCTTTGCCTGTGAAAGTCTTTTTGAAATTGATTTTTCTGATATGTGATTTCCTTTCTTTAACTTGAATTTCCTCTGAGGTTTTGCCTCTATATTTGCCTGGATTACCTGAAGTAAAAAATTTTAACTGAGCTGCATTTGAAGAGGGAGCACCAGTATTAAGAAAGAAAAATTCTGTTTGTAATCTATAATGTTTTTATCAAAAAAAAACCAAGAAAAAACCCAATAACACTGAACAGAGCTAAGTGAATGGAAATGCAGACTTCAGTGTGGTGCTTTTTTAATAGAGTAGATATGATGCCTTTTCTCAACCAGTTTGAAAACATTATCCATGTCAAGGTTTTAATGCTATGGCACAGCTCCATTAACTACATTAAAATGCCACATTCAGGGGAAACTCTTACACAGCCTATGTTACTTCTTATATTTTTGTTTGATTCCTCTTTCCAGTCAGGTACCCTGGTCGTGCCCTATTCTTGTGGGTATTTTGAGCACTGGACGTCACTGAATAGACTGTGTCCCTGTTGCAAATTCCAGGTACAGGCCCTTTCCTGAGCTGTTGGCTGTCCAGTATCTCCTTGAAGACATCAGTCAGGCTCTGTGAGATTTTTTTCTGAGCTCAAAGCCTCACCATGAACTTAAGACTCCTTTATACCACGTGGCGAGATCACATGCACTCCAGTGAACTTGAGTATCTGACAGCTCTGTCCCCAGCAGGTATCCTCATAAATACCTGGTTTAAGTCAAACCAACTTAAATTTGCCAAGAGCCAACTACATGAATCATAGAATCATAGAACAACCAGGTTGGAAGGGACCCATCGGATCTTCTAGTCCAACCATGCTCAGCATCTGCATAGAATGTGGCTTTTTATATAGTTTATTCCACCTGACAATCTGGTTTACCTGTACATTCCATGCCCTTGCTTCTTTCTGAAAAGTGACTTTAATCAAGGAATGGAAGGACTCCTTGCATCTTTTATATCCACTGCTCTAAATATTCAGCTTTTCTGGCCTTGCAGGAGACTTCTTTACTTCTCCATTTGTTAGTGGGTATCATCAATTGCTCCTTTTGCTTGACCATCTTGAAATCAAAATGTCATGTGGCATTAATTTTTGTTCTAAGGACACATTAGAAAGTGCTTGAAAATAGTTTGATTGCCATTTGGCAGCTCATAATAATTGGAATTTCATTAAAATCCCCTTCTCTCTACCACTTTTACATCAGAGAGCCTTACAACTTTTTTCCAATATATTTTCCAACTGTTTTCCCTCCTCAGACCAGCTGGTGTTAGGCTGAATTGCTCTTCTTCCCCCACCTTCATTCTTTTCATAGAATCATAGAATGATAGAATCATAGAACAACCAGGTTGGAAGGGACCCATCGGATCTTCTAGTCCAACCATTCCTATCAAACACTAAACCATGTCCCTCAAGACCTCATCCACCCGTGCCTTAAACATCTCCAGGGAAGGTGAGTCAACTACCTCCCTGGGCAGCCTATTCCAATGCCCAATGACCCTTTCTGTGAAAAACCTCCTCCTAATCTCCAGCCTAAATCTCCTCTGGTGGAGCTTGAGGCCATTCCCTCTTGTCCTGTCCCCTGTCATTTGGGAGAAGAGGCCAGCTCCCTCCTCTCTACAACCTCCTTTCAGGTATTTGTAGAGAGTAATGAGGTCTCCTCTCAACCTCCTCTTCTCCAGGCTAAACAACCCCAGCTCTCTCAGCTGCTCCTCATAGGTTCTGTTCTCCAGCATTGCTGGTGGTTGAACATGATCCTGATGTCACTTCGCTCTTGAAGTGACATCAGGATCACACTCAGACACCAGCAACTTCAACTCAGCCAGCCAGCAACTTCAACTCTCTCCTGCTTGGTACCTTATCTGTAACGGGATACATCGTGAAGCTCAGAGAGAGACAACCGTTAGCTATGCATGAAGAAATACATGGGGTTCAGTACAGTAATACATTAGTAATAATGGAATAATTTGTTGTTGGAAGGGCCCTCTGCAGGTTTTCTAGTCCAAAACAGGCACAGCACTCCACATGCAGTCTCACAGGCAATGAGTAAAGGGGAAGGACACCTTCCCTTATCTTATTTGCTATATGCAGCTGGTTTTCTATGTTGCAAAGATACTCTGCTGATAAACTATAACTAAATGTGATAAGGGGTTTGCAAATGGTCCAATAGAGTGAGGCACACTTATGGAAGTGATAACAAATTGAGAAGTAAATGTGTGCATTGCTCACCCCTCACCACTGTTACTGTTGATATGAGCATCAATGCATTCTGTGGTCTCCAGAGACTGTACCCTCTTAGATACAACTTGTAGGATTTACCATGAGATTACAGGCAAATTCCAAAACAGATGTTAAAAGCACAGATGAAAGTGGGGAGTAGTGATGAGATCCAGCCTGCCCCACAGCTCTAACTCATGTATTCATGATGTACCAGAACTTAAAACACAGCACAAGTGTTCTTCCCAGGGGAGGTGAGATGTGCCTTCCTGCCCTGTCCTAACATAAAAAAGTGCCTCTTTTCTTCCATTTCTTGCTGTGTGTGATGTAAGTCTCCCATTCTCCTCTCCAAAGTACCATTCGGGTTTCATCTGTAGTTGCAGTTCACCATCTCGGCTAACACAGAGTCTAGACCTAGAGTTCTGTGCCTACCCTCTGTGTTTGTGACATTTCCTTCTGAGACTTGAGGCAGATGCCCTCAAAGGAGGTTTTTATGGAAAAAACACCAACATTTCTTTCCTCTCCAGGTTTTTGCTGTTGTACAGAGCCAGAAATGGAAGTGAAAACCAGGATGCAGTGCGACAGTAGCACTGTTAAGGAAGTTTATTTAATGCTTCCCTGCCTGTGGGTTAGACTTGTGAATATGGCAGACCACAAAAGAGCAGGGTAAAGGGTCAAATCCTATGTGAACTCTCCAGTGATTGCTCCCTTGTTGAGAGCCCTCATGTGCTCAGGGAGATTAGATTTGTATTTGAGAAGACTATGGACCAGAAAACCATAATTTAAATCCAGAAGAGGTTGTTTATAATGCTCAGTTCTCCGCTCCTGCCTAACACAGGCCAGAGAATTCCTCGCGGTAATTCCTGCCTTGAGCATTGCATCCCAGTCTCTGTTTGAGCTACAACAGGTCTCTCAGAAACAGGAATATAGTATTGTTTTTACAACACTATGAGGTACAGAATCTGCTGCTTCCCTTGGCAATCTTTTTAATCTAACCAAGCCCCTGAGTGGGAGAATAGACCACAGACTATTTCTGAATAAATTGGGACTTTAAACTCCTCCATTAACTATTTTTAAAATACATTTTCTAGTTATTAAGATCTTAATATTACAATTCTTCATCTGGTAAAAAAAGTGACTTGACATCAGAAGCAGACCTGGCAGGCACTGTAAGTCCATTTCACTTCACCTTTTCCTCTGAATGTCTACGAAATGCTGTAACTTATTGCTCTGCTATCTTAAGGTTGTTCTTATAGCCATTAGCATTTCCAATAATGCAAATATGTGACTGGTGTTGTTGATGTTAATTAATCGTATTTATTATTTTAATCTCCTTTAGCAACATGCAATTCAGCTGCATATCAGATGCCAGTCAGGCAATGAAATCCCTCACCTCCAAAAGACAAAATCATGATTGATGGCTCTGTCTCACAGCACTCATTGCCTATACATTAGCTAATCAGTCCAATGCTTTTTTGCATCAATGACCAGCAGCTTAAGACTCCCGTTCTTTTCTTATCAGTAGCTTTTTAAATGCCATTTTGTTATATATTTTTTCCTAAATCCAGCCTGAGATCTGGGTGAGGCTTTGGCTGTGCAGGCAAGTGAGTTGATTTCCCTGAAATTCGGGCACAGTGACCAGAAGTGAGCTCGCGTTGTCTTCCCAGGTCTGTCTGCCAGTCCATGGAGCATTCTTCAGGGCCACGCCAGGTATGAACCTGCTCAGGGAGACCAGCCAGATCCCATTTCAGGTCCAAGAATTTAGCTTGGCTTTCCTGACAGCAAGGTCTGAACAGATTTATGGATCTCTAAGTGAATGACTGTGTTTAGCAGGTGGCCTTGGTTATTAAGCTAAACTTGGTAAACTCTCAGTCTTGGAGGTGAAATTACCCCCTTAGGTTCAGAAGGCAGTAATTCATCAGTGTCTCCAGGAAGATGCAAGGAGATATATCTGCGTGAAGGAGCTCCCTGAGAAGCTGTTGAGTTTAGGGCCTTTTAGAAACATTTTTTGAGCCCTGTGCAGATGAGACATCCTTTAAAATCCCAGGCATACTCACTGCAAATGTGATGTGTGTAATGTGTGTGTGCAGTTCACCCATGTGGTGCGTGTAAGGGCTGGACTTGTAGGACCCCTGAGATTTATCTGTTAGAAGGGCAGGTGTTCAGCAAACAGTAGTTGCCTCAAAACTTTTGGAAAACTTCTTCGCTGGATACTTTTCTCGAAATACACTGTATTGGTATATAATAGGGATGTCCTGTATGTTTCAGGATGTCCTGCAATCAAATCACTTTCAGATGTCTTTCTGTCAGGGAGCTGAAAGTCTGAGCTCCATGGGAGCTGGCACAACCCAGCACGAAGGCACATACATAAACTCAGTAGTTTTGGACTGTGGAAGCAAACTGAAGACAAGGGGGAAAAGGAATTTTCTGCTCAAATATGTGTCTCTGAGCCAGGGAAACCAGGGCACTTGTTCTTTTGGAACAACTCCACTGTAGTGCAGATATCACTGTGGCTGGAGCTTCATCGTAGACTGTGCTGCATGGTCATTCAAAGCTGTTTGCTGAGAGCAAAGGTAGAGCTGTGACCCCTTGGCAGCAGAGGACCAGCTGCAACACAAGCAGGATTGCACCTGGGAACATGTTGGTACCTGAAAGAATCTTTCCGCTTGAGTTAACTTTATTGTTATAAACTTCTGACCTCACTTTAGGGAATTGCTCACGTCAAATTAAGAAGTGCCCCACAAGGCTGCTAATGGGATCACAGCTGAAAAGTTTCTCGAGATAAGAAGGAGATATGAGATTGTACCAGAAACTGCAGTATCTGCTTTCTAGTTTAAAGTGTGATGGTGATCACACTCCACATTCCATTACTTTTGGTCCATTTTGTTTTTAAGGAATTTAAATATTTAGCCATTTTTGCAATACAGCCATGCCTTGTACACAGTTATGGAACACACCTGGCAAGCTCTCTGTGAAAACCTGTTTCTTCTGTAAGTCCCTCTGAGAGCACACAGTCCATTTCACTGACTTATGAGTATCTACTGACAGAAATACCAAGACAAAAGGTCTTTTATTATGATAATCCAGAACTGGGTTACAGTATGCAGCACTAATTAGAAGCCGTGCCATGGAGGTTTCCCAGAGCATAATAACCTTACCCAAGAATGCTCCTTAAAAACACATTAAAATTAATTTTTGGCAGAAGCTGTTTGGTCAAATAAGTGCCACTTCATGCCTCCCTTTCACAGTGTCCACTGAGCCAGGACAACACATGCCCTGCACACCTTCATGGTGAGAGAGGACGTGTCATTCCAGCTGCAAAACCATTTTTTTGCAGGGTTTCCAAGTTGTTTGGCTGTACTGACATGCTGTACAAGTCTCAGAGCAATTCTGAACTTTGTAGTGAGTCCAAGTGAACCTTCCTAAGTATTTTATACCCACTCTTTATTGACCCAGAAGTGACATTCCACTCACAGTACCAAATTCACTCACTTCTTGTCTCCTGTCCAGTACACAGAAACAGTCCAGCAAAGGGATACTGCTATCAAGAGGTGTCACATATCCTGACAGCTTGCATGTCCTGCCACCACATTTCAGTGAGTTTCAGGCATTATAATTCCTTGGTATGGTCATTTGCACAGAGCAGCTCTCTTGGAGCCAGATTCTTTGTGATTGAAATGGAATATGGATATTAATACAACATCTTGATCTTCACTTACAAAGGTCAGGTGATGATATACTGTATTAACTCCCCTTTGCATTATGCTCTGATTTCATAATTTAAAATAACATATTCTGCGTTTAGACTTAAGCCTCCAAGGACTGGAAGTTGTTACATTGGCTGGTTTAAAGTTTCATTTGCATGGGAATTGTTTCCACTGTTTCTGTCTCTTGCCTTCATTTAAATCACTTCTTTTTTTTTTTTTTTTTTTAAAGAAAATAGCATCCATGGAAATAAGTTCTACTTTATGAAGGAGAATTAATTGTGCTCTTTACATCACCTGGGCCAGAGCACATATTCAGTTAAACTGTATTGCAAAATGCAGGTAACCTTTTGGAGGAACAACAAACTAGAATGTTTTCATATGACTCAAATACTTCAGTCTATGTGGTTTTGAAAGAAAATTCATTGAAAGTGATAATTTTGTGTTGAAAACTTTCTTATGAAAAGATAGTTTTAGATACATGTTCATCCAGTTAGAAAATTAGTGGCTAGCATGAATTCCTTCTTTTCCTTCAAAATAAGTCTTTAAGATAATGCAGCTTCTCAACACACTTTTTGAAGTGTGGATGTTCCTTTGGGGAGTTTACTATTCCATATGCAGAGAAGACATAAGTGCAGTGTACAACACCTCTTTATAAATATATCCAGGACCTTTTATAGGAATTTTTGTCTGCATATGTTGTACCTCTTATTTAGTTTTCTTGCATTAATTTTCTTTTCAATAGTTTTCTATACATTTTTAGACAATTACACAAACAAATTGCTAAAGACGATATTTACTATCTACTTGTGTCATTGCTGTGCATAGTCTGACTTAATTAGACCTGCCATGTCACCTTGCTTTGCATCTTTATGCCACTTATTCCGCCAAACATGACATTAATACATTTTTAATAAATACATTTTAATGGTCTTACTGATAGTGATTTTATTAGCCAATAAACCACCTCTCAAACAGTTATTGCCTTCGGCTTCATAACATGAACTGCTTGGGAACCAAATTACTACTTCATAAGCAGTCCCTGTTTCTTTTACAAATTGTAGACATCTGTATTTTCTACATCTTTTCATATTTTTAGAATGTGTTGGGTATGAAGCCAATTGTCAGCACTGGAATAAATCTGTAGAGATCAATCTGTCAATTCAGTATGGAGAGATGCTAAGAACTCACTCCCAGATAATTTCTCCTCCAAATTTTCTATATTTTCTTTTCTACTAGTCTCTCTTCAAGAAAGAGTCACTTCTTAAAATGTTCAGGAATGACTTTATTGCTAACTCACTGATAAACCTCTCCTGTGGTTGAAAAGCTTCAAGAAAAGCCTAGTGGAAAGGGGCTGCCTTACCCTTTACATGAGGGAAGAGGGAGACTATACATAGCAGAAATCATTGAAATGTTTCTCACCCACCAGTGCAGACTTTGGGAAGCTGAGACACATGCTGCATCACCATGGGCTCCTTGTCAAGTGACCCTCTGCCTTGAGCTGGTTCTGCTGCCCTGCAAGTCTCCACAGACACATTTGCCCTATGAGCAGGTATTACTGTGGCCATTTTTGGAGAGAAAACTTAAAGATTTCTTTTGATTGTAATATTTTACTTTTTAAATTGTATTTATAACTCAGCACCAGGACACAAGGGCCAAGACAATTCCAGTCTGCTTGGGTTGTGACCTTTATTCTTTGCTGCTTTGCATCCCAGAGAGGACTGATGTGTACCTTACGGGAAAACTCCTTTCTTTAGGATATCAGAACCTTTTGATCTGCAATTTCCGCCTGTAGCTCTGAAGTGTCTGATCAAAGGGGAAAGGACTCATGGTACTCAGGACAAAGCCATTTCCATGACATGAGATTCATTCCAAGTGTGTTTGCTGCTTCAGAATGTGTTTCTCTCTCTGATTCTATTTCTCCGATGACTTCATCAGGTGACAAATGGCTGCTTCAGCATGGTTTTGGTTTCTTTTTCATGTCTGCTGTTTTGTTGATCTATAAAATTGACATACAAGCTCTTCACTATTCTTGGGGAATGTGTGTCCTGTATCTGAGTCTGCAGAACTGCTGCCTTTCTCACTATTTATTTACAATAAGGAAGGGAACATCTTCAAACACAGAAATGTAGAAAAACTACAGTAACCATTAACCAAGTGTTTTGTTGTTAAGGATGTTTGCCTGGATTGCAGAACATTTGGTTTCACAATTTTTATTGATACCCTATACAACTGTAACTGGCAAATTCACATTGAAGAATAATCTTGTTAACAGTCCCTCTTATCTTTGAGTTGAGTGAAACTTTATGTCCCATTTGAATCATTAATTCTGCGCTAATGTTAACAAACTGCTCTTGACCAAGGTTATAAACAAAACCAGGGAATTTCCCAGAAAGGATTTATTTTCAGTCAATCAGTCAGCAGTTTTTGATGGAAAATGAATATTACTATCTCCCTCTCAAAATTTCAAACAGGTCTCCTAATTACATGTCTAACAAAAGATCACATATCTAGTTAAGTATTCAATGGTAGCAGATGAGGTCCTGATTTTTGAAAGATCCTCTTCATCCAAGTATCAGCATGTATAACCCAGGATATTGCAGAAGTATGTAGGCTATTGATGGCAAAGAGAGCACAGGGTTGTGCTTAAAATAGACAGAAAAATATAGAAAAATATATGTCAGCAAAATCATCTCCAAGCATGTTTCAGAATTTTCCATGAGGCATCAGGGATCTTTGACCTAAGTCAAAAAATATTATTCTGCCTTTCGCTATGTATCTTAGTCAGAGAGTGACACTTCAGCAGAGTCTGTGCCATCAGAATCCAGCTTGAGTTATCCTGTGACAGCATTAGATCAATCATGTTTTAAAGTAGGCAAGTAATTTGATCTACTCCATCTTCTGAGACAGTCCAAAACTGACACTTTAGGTTCACTACAACCTGAGTTGCAAACACAGGTTGGAAGGCAAAGGAAAAGTATCACAAAGCTGTATTTATAATATTCTCATGTAAACCAAGTTAGTGTCAAATTAAAAAAAATAGAATATTAACAAAATGCCTAGAATTAGTTTTTAAAAATGTGATAAAACTCAGGGTCTTCAGTGAACTAAAATCAATATTAGCCCTTAGTGAACAAACACTGAGCTTATAATTTTAAAGGTTAAGTCAAGGTATTTGAAGTTCTGAGATCTGCAATAACCTCTGTGATCCAGGTCTTGAAAAGGAATCTTTACTGCACTGACAGCGTGGCCAAACCCCTTTCCATCATCTTCCAGCATTCCTGGAAGACTAAATACACAGTAGAAAACTGCAAGAATTCACTATGAAGGGCTGGTACATGTGGATTTTGAGAAAAATGGGTTACAAGCCCAATGAAAGAACTTCCCTCATGTTGTAAATTTTCATACAGGCAATCATGATCTGTGCCTCTTTGCTAAACTTGCACTTCCTCTTCGTGGTCTTGTCTGCAGGCACTGGAAATTCAAGCCAAGCCCAGACCAAACTAGAAACAGACTGTGTTTTTCATGATGATGGTAAGTAATCACTGCGGAAAATACAAAGTGTTCTTTCTCAGTTGTATTTTGCTGACATCTCGTAAAACAAGATCAGGTATATTTCAAATACTTTCTCATTAGTCCTGTTCAGACCACATCCACAGGTAAAGATGGGTATTAAGTACTAACAGGCTGCCCAGGGAGGTGGTTGATTCACCTTCCCTGGAGGTGTTTAAGGCACGGGTAGACGAGGTGCTGAGGGACATTGTTTAGTGTTTGATAGGAATGGTTCGACTCGATGATCTGGTGGGTCTCTTGCAACCAAGTTATTCTATGATTCTATGATACTCACTTAATGTGACTAGGCCATGAGTGTAAGACCTGTGATGAGACTGGAGGTGATGATGACATACATACCAGGAAAGTTTTGTCTCTTGTGCTTTAAACCCTTCAGTTTTCTGCAAAGAAATGAGAAACAAAAGATTATCTTGATAAGCTTAATCATCTCAATCTGTTTTGCATGTGCCCTTGATACTGTAAAATCAAAACACTGCAGACCTGCCATGCATTAAAATACCAGATTTGAGGGTCATTAAAAGCAGCAGTGTCCTTAATCAGGAGCTCTTATGGATGAGCACAAAGCTGCTCCTTCCCTTCTGTGCATGATTTATGTTTTAATAAGTGCAACCAAGATGGCAGCCCATGCAACGCATCTTGCTATGCGAGCTGCTCTGCACCAAGACCTGATGATTCGCAAACTTCCTCTGCAGTGTTAGTTTGTATGAACAACTCAGAGGAAACAGTGCTGTCTTAATGCTTCAAATACTTTCCCTCGTCATATGGGCCTGTCTCATTCTGGATAAAGAAAGCAGTTGCACCAGTCATTATGTGGATATGAATTTTTAAATAGTATATCTTTATTACTTTCTGGGTTCCTCCACAGACTCCAGTACTGAGTAAGGTTCAGAAGCACACCCACTGAGCCTTCAGGGAGCTATCTAGCCTTCCTCAGTAAATGGTTGCTGACTGTTATGGTAGGACTGGCTTATTAACTTCATTCTCAAACAGCGAGGAGGTTAGATGTGGGGTGAATCTCCAGCTGAGTTCATATGAGTGCAAAATGCAATGCACCAGATGCAGCTAAAAGCTAGCTCTTGTCTCAGTTTATTGTAGCTCCAGGGGTATCCCCTGTGTAGGGGTGTCCTTGACAGGTGGCATAATGTCACTGTCTTCAGAGCAGTTTGGAAGTCAGGCTGCCTGTACCAGTTATACACATATATTATGTAGGCAGAATATAGCCTTCATGCGTTCCCATCCTGAAATAAAAAACCAACAAGCAACCAAACTACCCTGCATGGTCTTCTACTATTCCTTCATCCTTTCAGATGAGATTCACCACCCCCTTTTCGGTTACCACAGCCACAGTTCTTTGGGTGTTGGGTGGCCCTTTCTGCCTCCTCTCTCCAGCACTGCCAGCTCTAACTGGAGCTCAGGTCATTAAGCTCAGGAGCAGGTTTTGGCTTGAGCTGCAGCCAGCAGAGCCTCAACACTGAGGGACCAGTGGTTTGAAGCACACAGCCCTGATACAGTTGTGCACCCAACCTGACTGCTTTTCTTGAAGCTGAAGTGCTTTAATTAGACCGAGTACCTCAGGGCACGGACATGTCACAAGTCAGGCCTGGATATACCTAGCATGTAGTGGAAAATTACACCTCCTCTGTCTTCCCACCTTTTCCCCTTTGGAATACATGACTACTATGCTAATAGAAAGGCAAGATTTTAGAGTTAGAGAGGACAGCCATGGGGAAAGCAGGCAATGACGTGTGAAGAATATACGAGTGAAATAGGCACCTGCTGTCCTGAAGCATTTTCAAATGTTAAAAAAATATAATTGGGGGCATAAGCTGGGAGAGTGCACAGGGAGCTTTAAAAGTAGAGGGCTGGTGCTTACTTGAAGGATTGCCCTTTACATCTCTCTGATCTTGATAGCCTCCAGGAGCAGTCATATTCAAATGCCTGAAGGATTAAGAAAAGAAGTTCCATGTGGTGGACAAAATAAGGATCACATTTGCCCTTTCCTTTCAAGTCTTCCTTGGATGGGGCTTGGAGCCCCTGATCCAGTGGGAGGTGTCTCTGCCTATGGCAGGGATGAGACTGGATGCCACAGCATTCATCCTTCCAGTACCTAAACCTGCAGTCCCAGGCACCTTGGCTTGGCATGTGATACCTGCTGAAAGTGAAGCACAAGTAGATTCACAGCAGAGGACTCTCAGACAGGCAGATGCTCGGCGAGGTGGTAACCCATATATAGAGGGCTTTGCACAAGCTCTTTGGTTGTGTGAACAAAGCCAGCCTAGCCACATCCCTGTCAGGAGAGGTGAAGCCTGAACAGGCAGTGGCACTGGGAAAAAACCTTTGCAAGCTCTGGTTCTAAGCTGTAGGGCACCTGGGCTCTCTTGGAGACTCCTCCCTCCACAGGTGTTGCTGCTTTGCCCTCTCCAAGGGATCCCTTTTTCTTCCCGGGTGGGGACCAACAGCCTCTAGCTGTGTCCGGTTGGGCTGTGGGCAAGGGTGCATCTCCTGGCATCACTGCTGCCCTGGCATCACCGGTGAGTCCCCATGGCACACCCTGCATCCCACGGGAGCATGGCAGCGGTGGGGGGGGGGGGGGGGGGAAGAAAGGCTGGGAGGCCTGGTGGCCCCCTAGGCAGGTAGGGATGATTGGGAGGGTTGGTGGCTGCTCCAATCTCACCTCTCAGCAGGGCTGACCCCTCTGTGTGCCCTTGGGCTGGAGGAGTTATCATTCTGGGGTGGGTGATGGGTCAGTGGTGGGACAGAAGCCCTTTGGATTGGGGCTCCTTGCTTGATGAACTGGGGGTCTCCATTGTCTGCCTGCTGAGGGACATGGGTTAGTGATTGACAGGGATGGTTGGACTTGATGATCCAGTGGGTCTCTTCCAACCTGCTGATTCTATGACTCTATTCTATGACTCACACTATGAACTATTATTTGTTTGTCTGTATTTCAGACATAAACCTTCCTCTTTCATGCTCTGTTTTGTGAGCCAGGGAGACCATTCTGAAACCCTGGGGAAATGCAATTGTGCTTCTGCTTTCCTAGTGGTGAAGGCAAAGGTTTTCAATCAGATTAGATGACTGTGGGCAGCCACTTTATAAGAAACTTAAAGAGAACCTGCAACACAGAAAATGCTGAACCTTTTGAAAGCTGTCTGCTTAGACAGAATTTGATGGAGGAAGAAAAAAGGTTTGCTGTTTTTTTCTTAAGCTTGCAGATGGAGCTCAGCTTTTATGAGAACAAGGCATGAGTAGCATGGATAAGAGCCAGACACAGGACTGGTAGGCTGTGTTGCGACTGCCCCAGATAGATGTGTTGATCCCTTGGCGTGAAGCATCCTCTGCTGTTCCCATCCCAAACAGCTCCTGATCACAGACTAACAGCTGAGCTATGGTGCTGATTATCATAACACTCAGGGAAGGTTATGAAGGATCTTGCTTTTTATCAGAGACTGAACTAGGAGAGTTCATTTCCCTTTAGCTGAGACAAAATTTTGAGACCAGCTGAGTATGTTTTACTGATCTTGTTACACAACCTCATCCCACTTGTGTGGCCGTGAGACTGAAATATTTGAAGATTATCCCATGTTTGCTAAGTGTGCATGAGCTGGTTCAAAGAACATTGAAGACAGAAGCCTCAGATTCCTCTGCCTTTTGTGCTGAGGGGTCCAGAGGTGTATCCCATGTTATTAATACCCTACACCACAGTAGTGCCACAATTTTTAGGGTATTGCATGGATGTCCTGATAAATTGAAGGAGTTCGGAGTGACATATACTATGTAGCTATGGGTAGAAGGATAAGTAGCCAACAGATGAGTGAAATCATGTCCTGAGGACAAGATGAATGACCATAAGCAGAATTTAGCTCTCATCTGAATGACCAAGCCTGGTTAAACACTTAGTATTCTTCTCTGTTTGGGGATACTGAAGTGCTGACTGGACTGTGCTAAGGTTTGATCTTCTGCCTAAAAGACACCAATAAATTTCAAAGATAAAATGCTATAATGATACTAGGTGTTTTGTTGAATAAGAAATTAGGATCAGCCAACACAAGTCAGTACTTCCCCATGTTCCTGGTCTCTACCTGCTCTGCTGCAGGGACAGTTTGGGCACATTGGCCCAGGGAGGCTGATGGCAGTGTGGCATTGGAGGGTTGTAGGTGTGTATCACTTTCCATTCTCATCTCCATCTTACCCTGTCTTTCTGTCTGTATTTCCCTATTAATGCAATGTATGTAATAACTAGCAGCTTGCTTGTTAAGTGCTCTGAACTCAGAGTATTTCATTGTAATTGTGGAAAATGTGATTATATTCTCCCATGGTAGAGGTGAAGCTCAATGTTGCAGTAAGATCGCAAGGGGTGGTGGAGCAGATATAGCCTGTGTCTGGTTCTGGCAGCCTTTGCTTGAGGAATATGTGAAGAGGGCAGCCAGATTCATCTGTCTAGAGAAACTGATGTTGGAAAGGCTGAAGATGCTTTCTGTTCTTTCTCTTAAGAGACATTAATTTCTACTTTTTTTTTTTTCTACATTTTTATTGTCTGGAATTGAGGGGATTGAAGTACAGACTCCCATCTGATGGAAAGAAGACCCTTTATTAGGCTTAGTGGCTTCTTTATTTATGTTAGTTAGTAAAACACGTGCCATTTGCTTTACAATGATTGTGTTTTGCTGTTTGTTAATGCGTCTAAGCTGTACATATACTTGGCTAAGGCTAACTATTCACGCACCAGGACATGTTCTGCTTTTCTATTTCGTTCCACTTCTTCATCCTGTTTTTATATTTCTCAGATCTGTCTTTTATGTTCCTCCTTGTTACTTTGTTTCTCCTTTTCTCACAGCCAAGGTCCTTTAAGGACAGCATCTATTTGTGTCCTTCAGCCTGTAAGAATTTGTCCACATGGAATTGTTAGTATTCCAAATGTGTGGATTTTTTTCTTGTAAAACGCAAGATAAAAAGGTGGATCGGTAATGTTAGATAAAATAATTTCAATAGTTTCAAAAGGATTTTCGACTGTGGCTTGGGTAGAAAACAGAAATTTTCTTTGGGATGACGTTTTTGTTTCATGAACTGGACACCACCACCCCCTGCCCTTGAAACAGGAATGTGCACAAAAGCCAGCAGAGCTATGATATGACCACAGCAAAGATTTCCTTTGTATCAACACTGTTGTGTGGCTTTATGTGTTCTTGCATGCTTAAGACATGAAGCATCAATGGGTGATACAAACGGTTCAGAGTTTGACCCAATGAACATGGAAGTTACACATATTCCCTGAAAGAACATCTCCCAGCAAGATCTAGATATAGAATCATAGAACAAACAGGTTGGAAGAGACCCACTGGATCATCAAGTCCAACCATTCCTATCAAAAATGTGTATGTATAACCTGTTCTAGCCTGTCAGACAGCTTTACATCTCTCCCAGATACTTTGTCCCCGAAAAAAAAATGTTGCTTTTTAAAAAGCATACTTCTGAGACCAAGCAGGAGCACATTAGCACTAGCTAGCCCACTTAATGAATATTCATAATTAATGAATATGTCATAATTCATATTCACTCAGCTATCTGCCACTCTATGGTGGCATCAAAGTAGATACAGGGGTTTTAAATGTGAAGGGCTGATTAAGAGGAGAGAGGAAGGCAAGTTTCACACTTCAGCTAGTGCGTTTGAGTCAGTCTCTCTGGCTGTGGATTGTCTAATGCAATTGGTTGCTCCCCACATCTGGTGCTGAACAAAAGAAGCAATCCAAGTTGGCCTAAGGTCTCTGGTTAACAGCAAAGGTCATGGGAAAGCTATATTGTGGTATTCAACAAGTTAACAATGCAATTAAAGAGGAGCTAGGAAATACAATCCTATCAATGGATGTCAACATCATATCTCTGCATTCTGGCTGATATTCAGGACAGTTGCCTACAAAAAGCAATTTAAATCTGTCCCTGTTACACAATCTGCAGAAGGAATATATCTTTCACATCAGAAAAGGCACAGGAAGGACTCAGAACCACTCAAATCCATGCCCTGGACACATCCTGGCAATGTGCCCCTCTGCTGTAAGCAGTGTTTGGTACAGTGCAGCCGTCTCTCCAAATCCATATTTGGCTGTTCATCCTTTCCCAACATCCACAGGTTCATGCTTGTGGGCTCTTCAGACCCTTTAACTTTACAACTCGTCCCCCAATTTCTTAGTTATTTTCACTCAGTTATAACTCAATGAGGAGACAGAAAGCACAGAAAAGTTGTCATACCTTAGACAACCCTGTAGATTTTGCTCCCAATGAGAGAATTCCCACCAGATGGACAGGCTGTAGGACATGGCTCCATGCTGCGTGGGTAACATGGTTTGATATGGAGGCAGGATGGGGACAGAAGGACACAAAGCGTGCTGGTAAATGTCACATTAGCAGCCCCTTGGCTGTTAACAACATCTCTGGTGCCCCAAAAAGATATCATTCTGACTTCATGGCATGCAGCCCACTTGAGGGACCAGACAGCTTGTTGGGATCTCTCTGGAAGTGGCAGAAATCAACAAACAGGGTTTTTTTTTGCTTTTAAACCATAGGGTCGTGGAGAAAGTGGAGGAGCAGCCTAAGCCTGCCTGTTGTATATCTCTCCCAGCACAGGGAGCTCATAGGGGTTCTAGCCTGTTTGAATCCAAGCTGGATTTCTCATGAAAATGAAAACTATGAGAAAATTGTGGCTGAGTGGAAAAACATACTTCGTTGCTGTTCCAGTGCAGAGCTGCACATCAAAACCTCCACATGTGGCTTCTTTGCTTTCTCTTGGGCAAATTTGCTCTGAATATTTGCACTGTGCGATGCTCGTGGTTGGAATCCTCCATGTTATGCCCCAGCTGAGAAGACACTGTTTTGAGATGTGAAATCATAGAATCATAGAACAACCAGGTTGGAAGGGACCCATTGGATCTTCTAGTCCAACCATTCCTATCAAACACTAAACCAAGTCCCTCAAGACCTCATCCACCCGTGCCTTAAACACCTCCAGGGAAGGGGAATCAACCACCTCCCTGGGCAGCCTATTCCAATGTCCAATGACCCTTTCTGTGAAGAACTTCCTCCTAATGTCTAGCCTAAATCTCCCCTGGCGGAGCTTGAGACCATCTTACTGAAATCTATCAGTAAGGGAAAACAAGAGACCATTTAATTGCCCTCAGACTGCAGAAACCCTTGAACATGTTAGAGGAGATGCAATTCCTCAAATAAATCTCTTCATGTGAATCCCCCATAGTGCTTCATTTCTGTTGCTCTCATTGCTCGGGAGGGTGTGCTAAGTTCGTGCAAGCCAGAAGAGACCACAGAAATACCTATACGGTCCATTCTCTGCAGGAAAAAAACCCCCAAACTTTAAATGCCTTCTCAGAAGACACTCAACCTCCCAGAAAAGCAGAGTCCATGTAGGAAATGCACACCAAGTAGGCAGATAAGGGTCAGTGGGCGATGCTTTTACAGAGGACCTGAGATTCCTAGCAGCGTCTCCCCTGCCTTCTTTCTCAGATACAAATACCTTAAAAAAAATTGAATTAGTGGAAAGTGTCAGAATAACTGGATTTAAGTTCTCAAACATAAGGATAAAACATTTGTGACCCATTTTGTCTCTGCAAATGTGTGAGACCCACTGAAGGCTGAAATGGGAAAATGGATTCCCTTAACTTTATTTCCTTTCCTTCCTGTCCAGTGCTCTCTGAAATAAGTTTCCATTTCTTTGGTTTATTAGATTTGCCTGAACCCGGCTATGTAACATTTTAAAGTGACCAAGACCTCTCCTGTGGTCTTGCAGGATGATGTGCTGTGTGCAGCTCAATGTTATTGTCTGTGAAAAACTCCTTGATGCTTGCCCCATGAGAAGGAGAGGCAATATAGACTCTGGTAAGGTAACAGGACAAGATATAGATGGAGCAATGCCCTATAGTAGTGCGTGATGATAAGTGTTGAATTCCTCTGAATTACATTTGAAATGTTGCTACTGAAGGTGGCTGGGCAAAAAAAACCGAATTTTCATTCTGTGGAAAACTTACAATTTTATTTTTAAATCAGCACCAGAAGGCCAAATTAAATGCTGCCTGAAGTTTGGAAAGTTTTTGGTTCCCGAAACATTGAAAAAACTTTCTTCAAACACTTCATAATGGTAATTTAGAACATTTTGCCCTTATTTCTACTGTCACAATAGTAGCTAGAATTATTCTATTGAAACAAAATTATTTGAGTATATCACAGTGAAATGTAATTTCCCAGCGAAAGCACTGATGGCATTTGATATACCTTCCTGCAAAACTTCCCAATTATGTCAAAAAAACCCACTTGTAAAACCTGAAAAAGCAACCTTTTAAATTTGGGTTTATTTCAGTGTAATTTGTGATATTTTGCATAAAAACAGCAAAAAAAAAACCAAAAAAACCAAAGCTAAGGAACAGAGAAGCAGATTTGAAATCCTTGTATACGCAGAATCACACAGAATTATCAGGTTGGAAAAGACCTCCAGGACCAGTCAACCATTCCTATCAACCACTAAACCATGCCCCCGAGCAGATACATTTAGATTACCAGCAGATACATTGAGATTACCAACACAGAGAAAGAAATCACAGGGGTTTTGGTCTATGTTGCATCTGACTTTCTGTTCAATTGACCTAATTCCTTTCCACTTCCACCCTTTGTAGTGTATGTCTAATGATGGAGATTTAAGACTACCAAGGAACAACAGGGAAATTGTTTAAAGCTTCATGATGACCATCTTCTTTCTTATATGGATGATGCTGTGTTTCTGCTGTGCCAACCTGTGCTACTAGACCTCAGTAGACATCCTCTGTTGTGAGGAACTGGCACAAGTTGCCCAGGGAATCTGTGGCTGCCCCATCCCCAGAAGTGTTCAAGGCCAGGTTGGATGGAGCTTTGGGCATCTTGACCTAGTGGGAGGTGTCCCTGCCCATGCCAGAGAATTGGAACTAGATGATCTTTAAGGTCCCTTCCAATCCAAACTATTCTATGATTCTATAAATTATAATCCTTCGCAACACGTAGGCAGAGGGGCACAATTAATGCTTACAGGGGCTCTTAGATGGGAAGGTTCTACCCACACGGAGTTATTCACCCGCCTTTGCAAGTGTGGCATCTCTCTGTAACACTAATGCTCCTGTTACTTCTAACATATCAGCTTTGGTAGGCAGGGTCATAAAGCTCACATTACTAGCATCCAAGATACATTTCTATTAATAGCTGTTCAACAGTTCTTAATTAGATTGGCATATATTGAAATAAATAGCCGAATAAAACTAAACCGAATGAAGAACTACTATCAGAATTACCAGATTTTTAAGTGGGTTTTTCATTGTCATCTTGTCTTTATAACTAACATGGATTTTGCCTTAGGATGGTGCCTTGACAAAATTCAGGGCTCCTATATAGAGATAATAAATAACCTGGCATATATTTCTCCTCTTTCTCCCTTCTGCATGATTGAATTTTTCAGCACCTAATAGCAGTTCTTGCCAGCACAGCAATATAATTTATAAATCTCAATACACAGAAAAAAAGTAAGTTTAGACAATACTGAAGTGAAGAACTAAAGGCTGGAATTGAAGTCCTGGCACTGAGTATGAAGTCTGCCACTTATCCAACTTCTAAAACATCCCGGGCTCCATTTTGCAAAAGCTTATTGTGGATATTTTAATTTGGTGTCTGAGGACTTTGTGACTTCATTCAGGGCTTTAAAAAAGTCTATTAAATGTTCCAATTGCTTTTGCAGAACTCACAATTGTCCTCAGTGACTGACTGCTTTTTTGTCATTGGGCGAGTTTTTGCCTCCAGCCTCAGTAATTCAGATTTGTTAAGTGCCAACAGACTTTTTTCAATGTTCTGAAGAGCACTAAAATTTCAGCCAGGTTCTCTAGCTAACTCTTTTGTGCTATGAAAATTCATAAGATTTCCAAAAGACCTGGCTTTTTTCCACTCGTGACGCGATGTTGCCAACTGATTCTAACACTTTTGACAGACACACATTGATTGGTGAAGGCAAGAGAGGGAGAATAATATATCACCAGAGTATAGGATCAATCAGCTGAAGCAACAGCAGCGAAAACCAGCAAATCTGTCCTCAAACTGAAATAGAAAGTAATGTTTTCAAAAGTAGACTCTCACATCTCTGTCAGGAAAAACTTGCTCAGGATGCAATGCACCCACATTTCATATACCTTTATTTTATCGTAACATAAACTCCATAGCCAATAAGTATTTGTGCTTTATGACACTTAACGTTATGCTAGGCATTGTTGGCTGGACAATGGCTCAGAAATGCTTGTATAGCTCTAAGTCTACTCTGGTCAAGGTGCTTTTGTCACTCAAGCTTGTAGTTGAATTCACCTAAATTTGCCAAATCAGAAACCCTGGAGTGAGATTTATGCAGGAACTTCTCATCTTTTTGAGAGATGCTTCACCAAGTTGGGGGGCAGGGGTTAGCAAGGGGCTTTGATGCATCATCTAAGTGAATTAAATGCTGTGACCAGAAATGAAAAGTTCTGGAAGTGAAAAGACAGTTCAGGAAATGGGAAAATACTTGAAAAGAAAACCTGTCCTTTGCTCATACATATTAACTTTGGAGGAGGCTGGGTAGGTGAAACTATGGTGGCCATTCCAATGATTAATCATCAGACACCTCAGGAGAAGAAGTTCATCTCATAGACACTCTCTTCAGTCAAGTTTTCAGTTAAATATATTACCATTACTCTTGTGTAACCTTAATAGTATGGATGTGTGGCGTTCACAGTGCAGAACAGCCAGCAATGTGCCTTCATGGCAGTTAAGGCAAATGATATCCTGGAGTGCATAAATGTGGCTAATGGTATGAGGGAGGTTGTCCTTCCCCTCTTCTCTGCCCTGGTAAAGACATATCTGGAGTACTGTGTCCAATTTCGGGGTCCCCAGTTAAAGAAAGGCAAGGAGTGTCTAAAGAGAGTCCATCGAAGGACCACAAAGATTATCAGGGGACTGGGGCATCTCTCTTATGAGGAAAGGCTGAGAGACCTGAATCTGCTTAGCCTGGAGAAGAGAAGACTGAGAGGAAACCTTATCAATGCTTATAAATATGTGAAAGGTAGGTGTCAAGAGGATGGGGGCAGAATCTGTTCAGTGGTGCCCAGTGACTTGACAAGGGCAATGAGTACAAACTGGAGCACAGGAAGTTCCACCTGAACATGAGGAAAAAACTTTGTTGGGAGGGTGACAAAGCACTGGAACAGGTTTCCCAGAGGGGTGGTGGAATCTTCTTCTCTGGAGATATTAAAAAACCACCTGGACACAACCTAGCGCAGCCTGCTCTCTGTGAACCTGCTGCAGCAGGGGAGTTGGAATAGATGATCTTCAGAGGTCCTTTCCAACCACTACCATTCTTTAATTGCGTAGGTGGGTTGGCTCTCCTTGTGCAGCAGGCAAATATAAAAGGTGCATGACTTGTAGCAGGTCAGCAGCAGACCTGAAACTAGACAGCAAACTTTTGCTTTGTGTCTCTAACCACTAGAGAACTGATGCTTTCTTTTACTACTTGTATCTTGAGAGATTACAAGTGAAAACACTGAGAAATAATACCACAACAAATTTACATTGCTGCCTTATTATATCAATGAGTATTTTAAGACATCAAAGCTCATCATAATTAAATTAGCATTATAAAAACATTCCATTGCTCTTGGGTTCTCTGTTGTTTTAGTGTCATTCTGGATTAATTGACCATGTGAGAGAATTTGCCTAAAATTCACACGGTTGTAATCAAAATTGAGCACTATCCAGTAATGTTATATTCTTGCTGGAGTCTGAGATTTACCCTGAAATGGACAGCTGCAAGACACCATTGGTGCAGAATTAACAATTTAATAAAAAACAGCATGTTTCTAATCGGTATGTGTTGTCTTTTGAATAAGAAGATATGAAACCAGGAGCCTTGGTACCAAATGTTGATTGTTAGCCATGCATTTGTTCATGTCCTGATGAAAATAAAAAAAGTTAAGGTTGATCACCCATTCAGACTATCTCTGTGGACAGTTAAAAATGATTTTTTTTCCTTCAACATCTGTTCCTCAATATCACAGATGTTGCAATGGTGGAAAAAAAAAAGGTTTGGTGGAAAAGAACACCTATGCATCTATTGTAAGCAAAGCCATTTTTTTTTTCTTCAGAAACTGCATGACCCAGTAGAACACCCTTATCTCATGGGACTCTTTCCACCTGGCAGCATTTGGTGTCCTTTCAGAAGAATCTGAATACTAATCAAAGAAATTACATCAAGATCCTTGGTTTGCTTGAACCACATTAAGGCCACTTGATGTGATAAGACATTTATTTTGAGGTAGCCTTCATAGAATCATAGAACAACCAGGTTGGAAGAGACCCACCGGATCATCGAGTCCAACCATTCCTATCAAACACTAAACCATGTCCCTCAGGACCTCATCTACCCGTGCCTTAAACACCTCCAGGGAAGGGGAATCAACCACCTCCCTGGGCAGCCTCTGACAGTGCCAAATGACCCTCTGTGTGAAAAACCTCCTCCTGATGTCCAGCCTAAATCTCCCCTGGTGGAGCTTGAGGCCTTTCCCTCTTGTCCTGTCCCCTGTCACTTGGGAGAAGAGCCCAGCTCCCTCCTCTCTACAACCTCCTTTCAGGTACTTGTAGAGAGTAATGAGGTCTCCTCTCAGCCTCCTCTTCTCCAGGCTAAACAACCCCAGCTCTCTCAGCCGCTCCTCATAGGTTCTGTTCTCCAGCCCCTTTACCAGCTTCGTGGCTCTTCTCTGGACTTGCTCCAGAGAAGACTCATCTTACCAGCAATGTACAAAACAAAGATATGGATGTATGGGGTGTCCATTCAGACTGCTTATGTTGCAATCCTAATAACTATATCACTATTTAAAGTGTGGTCACTTAAAGAAAGCTTTAGTACTACTCTGGACAAAGGCTTAAGTGTCAGGATATATATACTAACGTCGTAGCCACTCAGCTTTAAGGTCTTTAGCTCTTTGGAATTCATAGCTTAGCACTGGGAAACACTGATGCAAACTACAAGTTTGGTAAAGTAACTGACACAATGCTGAGGCTTGTAGCACAGAAAAAGGTTCAGCAGTTGGTATTTTGCTGGAGTGAACAAGCTTATCCCAGCAAGCAGCTTATTCTTAGGGTAGAAGACTGCTGTTGAGGATCACTGACGCTTCCTAATTTCTTTTCTCCCAGGCCTTGATTAACAGACTGTCAAGGCCATTCTTTACTTAAAGCATTGCAGCACTAGCAGGTATAAGCAAGACAAATGTTGCTTTGAATGAGTTTGATTGAGCTAGTGCAGTCAATGGTGACCCCCAGAACTGAATGAATGTGTCATTGTCAATGTTATTTGCTCAGAGCATGAGCACTCCAATCCATCAAGGTGGTAGACCATGTCTAATGGAAGCAAAAGGCCAAATGGTGCCTTGCTACAGGATATTTTCAAAGAGTGGAGCTGAGATATTTGTATTTCTTGCTCACTCTAGCTTTGTGACTAGACATCCTTGGAAACACACGTGAAATGTGTCACCTATTGTGAGGAAAACAAGCTCCCTCCTGACCACAGGGCCAACTGTTTCCTACGAGTGCAGTGCAACCCTCCAGATAGGCTTGAGTCAAAATCTGGAATGATTTTTTAAAGGAGAAATTAATGGTCTCTGGTTAAATGGGGCTGTCTGCTCACAGGGCAGCCCTGGCAGTGCCAGCAGTCTGCAGAAGATGAGCAATAGCACACACTGTTGTGACTATTTTCAGAGTCCTTTACATACTGCCCAGTACTGTAGGGTAAGAAAAGCAGAGGCTGAGGAAAATAAAGGCTAAGAGAACATGGCTAGACACAACTACTGACAAGAACAACCTAAGGACAGTTGCATCACAGAGACAGCTCATTTACAGTGAGATTGCACCAAGCAGGAGAAAAGTGGGAACAGAGCCCACCTTAGGATCCCACAAGCAAAGGGGATGTGGTCAAGGCTATTTGACAGCCACAACCTCACAATCACATTCTCATGTGAAGGTTTTCTTGAAAGAATGCACCAAAGAAGGTTATAAGTCCCCTCTAAGTCTCCTCCCTTTTGTCATTGCTTTATCTTTGGGTTTACAGAAGCCTGACCCACTTGTGGGCCTCAAGTTTCTGTTGCAAGTCTCAATCTTGCCTGTTGGAACAGCACTGAAAGTGTTCAGTATGGTCTATGTTACCTTGTAAAGAGCC